>RCUC01158825.1:0-71073 GCA_003697995.1 Taxidea taxus jeffersonii
AGAGGGAGAGAGAGAACTTCCAGAATAATACTAAAAGATAAATAAGTATGCAGAAAAACTAAACCTCCAATGGAAGTACTAAAATTCATATTCTTCTACTACAGGTATAAATTTAATAAAAACTGTAATCTCCTGGGGCACCTGGGTGGCTCAGCTGGTTAAGTGTCTGACCAGCTTAGGTCATGGTTGCAGGGGAGCCCTGCATTGGGCTCCCTACTCAGTGGGGAGTCTGCTTAACCCTCTCCCTTTGCCCTTTCCCCTCCCCTGCTCATGCACTCTCCCTCTCTCAAATTGAGTAAATCAAATTTAAAACAGAACATGTAATCTCCTATGTGGGCAAGTGCCTATCATGCTGATGGTATTTGTGTGTGTACACATGTGTGTTAAATCATGAATGACACTTCTTTAAGATTTTAGGGAGAGAAAGAGGGTGTGAGGGAGTGCACACATGCACAGGGCAGGGGAGGGGGAGAAGGAGAGAGAATCTTAAGCAGAATTCGCACACAAAGCACAGAGCCCCCCCCCCCCCAGGCAGCTTGATCTCATGACCCTGAGATCATGACCTAAACTGAAATCAAGAATCAGTAGCTTAACCTCTGTGTGCACCACCTAGACACCCCTGGAGGGCTATTTTTAAAAGATAGGATTCTCAAATACTATACTTCTAAGAATTTTCCATAAAGATAAAAAGAACTATATTTACAAGTTATTTTAGCATTTAAAAATTACTGAAAATCTAAAACTACCAAACATCTAACAGTAGGAATTTGGTCTATTATGATATATGCTTGTAATAAGAGAATATGCAGCTATAAAAATTTTCTGGTAAGAAAGAACACATGGACATGTTAAAGAAACTAAATTATAAGCCATATGAAGACACTGAATAAGAAGGCAAAGAGCTCCTTTAATGAGGCTTCTTTGTGGAGAGATTTGGGCATAAAAATATGTGTATATGTAGTAAGTAAGAAGGAATTCTAAGTCTTGTGAAGTAGAGGCTAGGAAAGAAAAAAGGTGGAAGGAGAGGACAGAATACTTATGAGATGGAAAAGCTCAAGAAATAAACCCAACAAGAAGGGTTGACCAAGACACGAACTCATACACATCTTAGTAAATGCAAATACTAAAAATGAAGTTATTCATTAAATGTATTTCAGAGATGTTTTCTTAGAACTGAATGGCATGAGGGTGAAAGGAATTTAAGACACTGATTTAGAAAGAAAGCACTGTATCGAAGTTAGTCTTCCTTAAGTTCACCATTTTAGTTACACCCTAAGGTGACCTCTTCTTAAAACTGAATTAGAGCTATTGCAAGCATAAGCAGTGATTATTCCTAATATGCTCATCATCAAGCTGGTTCAGTTTATAAAAAGAGTTCTTCACTAACACTATTGTACAGGAGCTTACAGAAACAACAGAACAAAATACTGTCTTTTGATGAAATTTTATGGACTATTTATTTATTTATGTATCCCCTTATCTATGGGGGATACATTCCAAGACCCCAGCAGATGCCTGAAACCACAGACAGTATGAACCCTATGTATGTATGTATATATGTGTGTGTGTGTGTTTTCTATACATACACACCTGAGATAAAATTTATGAATTAGTCACAGTAGGGGATTAACAATAACTGAAAATAAAATAGATTGTCACAATATAAGTTATGTGAATGTGGTCTCTCTATCAAAGTTTCTTATTGTATTCTACTTCTTGTGATGATTTGTAAAATGATAGACTGACTCGTGAGGAGATAGAGGTGAAAGACATAGGCACTATGATGTAATGAGAGGCTACTGACGACCTTTGGCACTAGGTTAGGAGGAGGATCATTATCTGCTTCCTGGTCCTGGTCGACTGTGGGTAATTGAAAGCATGGAAGGCACAACTGCAGAGGGAATGACTATACAGCCTTTTACATATTCTAAGATGGTGTAGAGTCATTAATACATGGAAAGCATCAACATTTTACAATGAAAATAATTGCTAATGTTCCTCATATTATCACAGCAACATAAGCAAAATGGATAACTGTTAATTGGCCATTACATCATCATCGTTGGAATTACTTAGTATTAATAAAATTTTTTCACTTTGGATTGGTCATGTACTTATTACAGGGTTACAGCAGTTACTACAGTGCAATCATGAAAAACACCTGTTTCGTAAATTGGCTATAAAATCTCTTAGCTCACCAATTTACAGCAAGCTGATGCTGCCTTTTCAGTAGTGTGTGCGATTTTCTGGGTTACTTCTTAATAAGTGCAAAAGCAATCTACTATGTAGGGATAGCAGAAACCAAAAAACCAGGGGTTTTCTCCTTTATTCTTATATCAGTATGAACAAATATTCTATTTGTTAGATGCTTTGCCTCCCAAATGATACTGTTCTCTTTTGTTTCTCATGGCTCATGTCAAGACCTATAAAACACTTAAAATAATTTAAAAGTATTCTAGATTTTTAAAATCTAAAAATAAAATTTAAATTTGATGTGGATTATCATAGGATTTCTTGATTTCTCCTGTGGTATATTTAAATAAAGAATATTTAGCATTTTTTAAAAAGATTCTATTTATTTATCTGACAGAGAGACAGCGAAAGCAGGAATGGAAGCTAGGGGAGTGGGAGAGGGAGAAGCAGACTTCCCAGCTAAGCAGGGAGCCGATGTGGGGCTCGATCCCTAGAATTATGACCTGAGCCAAAGGCAGACGCTTAATGACTGAGTCCCCCAGGTGCCGAAGAATATTTAGCATTTTTGGCACATAGTCATATGCGGCTGAAGGTTTCTGGTCACGCGTATCCAACTTAGCTGAGCGTCATGGATTCCTATAGGAGCTCTATCATATTCCCTATCAAAAATGACAGAGCCATGTTATTGCTCTCTACACAGATAAAGTATTTTCTAGTAGCAGTGGTACTTCAGTGTTTATAAGCACTTGAACTGTATTATTTTAATTCTCACCCAATCATTGGCAATAGGTGTTTTATATCCCTTAATAAAGTGGAAAAGGAAGATCAGAGAGCTACAGTGACATACCTGAGGTTAGGCAACCAGTAAATATCAGAGCATAAACTTGAAATTATGACTTTTAGAATCAAATCCAGTTTTATGCAATTTTATTTCTGTACCTTTATTCACCATTTTTGAATTATATGTTCAAATAGCCAACAGACGTGTACATACACTTTCATCTGTGTATGTATATGTATATGTAAGAGGTCTCACTTGTCTACTCATGCCACCAACTAAATATACACATTCTACCTTATAAAGTTTAAAACATTGTCTATCAAAATGGCTGAAGGGCAAATAGTGATAAGACTGAATTCTGGTGAAGCTTAGAAAAACTGATCCCTCTCATGCTTTGCCAGTGAGAATATCAAGTAGTACCACCACTTTAGAAAACAGTTTGGGAGTGTCTTGTAGAACTAACCATGCACTTACCCTATGACCTAAGAATTGTACTTGGGCATTTATCCCAGAAAATCAAAGCTTATGTTTATACAAAACATGTACATGAATATTTATATCAGGTTTATTTGTAATAGCCCAAACAGAAACAAACCAAATACCCTTAAAATGTAAACGGTTAAACTGTGGTGTGTATCATGGAATCCCGCTCAGCAACAAAAAGGAACAAAATACTGGTTTGTACAACAACCTGGATGGAATCTCAAGGGTTTCATGAGTTAAGGAAGACAATTCCAAGAGATCAGGAAGGGATGGGTGCGTTTATAGAGACAGCATTAGGTAACCTTGTCATTATGAAATAGCTTGTGTAGTTTGGGATGCCACATAGATCTACAGGTGATAAAAACCACAGAAAACACCCACAAATGAGTGCATCAAAAATTGGTGAAATCTAAATAAGTACTGTGAATTGCATTAATGTCATATTTTTCCTGGTATTGATATTGTAATCATTGTTGATATTGTAATCATTGTATATTGTAATCATTTTGAAAACAAATCTGATAATATTCCTAAAATTCAAAATGCTGGTGTCCTTTGACTTAAAGTACCAGATCTAAAAATGTATCCAAATAGATGTATATATACTCATGAAGACTGTATAAACATATCTATACTTACTCTATGATTTATAATGAGTATATCTATAATATTTTCAGCTTTTAGAACAATACCCTCAGGGTACAACAATAGAGAAATGATTAGATAAATTAAGCCTCATCTACACTATGGGATACCAGGTGAGCATGGACAGTTTGAGGTCTATCTACACATAAGTACAAATATCCAAAGATAACCACATAGTTAGGTGGAAAATAATACTGTAATATATACTGTAGTTTAACAAAACTGTTGATAGGAATTACATCAGGAGTAGGAAGTGTCAGTAGTTGGGAATTTCACATTTTAATCTGTACAATTATTATATTTTTCACTCTGAAAACAAATTCACTTATCACTAGTAAAATATTTTTGAATATAAAAATTGTAATATTCATTAGGGAAAATAGTAAGGATTATTTGGGAAGATATCTGCCCTCCAGAGTAAGATGTATAATTATTACGATATGCCCTTCCCTCCTTGGATTTATATTCATGCTAAAATTATTTCCATCCCTACTCAAATATGGCATAAAATTCCAACTGAAAATTAATAGAGTCAGTTTGATGTATCTATTTATGTATTTATTTAGTTGAGATAGAGAGAGAGCTCATGTGAATAAGCAGAGAGGGAGGAAGAAGAAGACTCTGCTGAGAGAGGAGCCCAAGACCCTGAGATCATGACCTGAGCCCAAGGCAGATGCTTCACTGACTGAGCCACCAGGTGCCCCAATTTTAGATGTGTTTTTATTAGCAGAGTTATATTTTTCCCAGGTGACTGATGAAGCCAAGTTTTTACTTAGGAAAACAAAAACAAAAAATGAGTTCGTCCATATAGTCTTTTGTAAGTACACAGATTAAAATTAAAGAGAAATAAAAGGGTGAAAGTGACACACTTGATTTTATTATTGGCTTTAAGAAGGTCCATCAATCTACCAAGTCACTTTTGGTTCCTTATTTAGCTAAAGGAGATCACGGCTAAAAAGAAAAATGCACAGAGATGCTGAGGATATGGTTGTTAAGTACCGAGGTCTAAAACACTAGACAATAATGAGGAAAAACAGAAAAATGGGGAGAGAAAGGATTTTATATATAGCCTTAAGAGAACTTCTCATAGAAAGGAAAACTTATGTTTGGAATTTATAGAATACCATAATTCCCCAAATCTATAAAAGTATCAATATACATTATTCTTCAAATCAATACTTCTGCATGAAATTAAGATCTACCTTTGTAATCTTTACTTAGTCTTTATGTTAAATTCAATAGGAAAAAAGGTGAACTAAATTAGAGAATACCTTCATTTTCTTTTCACTGATCCAGTCCAGGAACCAATACGGAAACCTATCCAGCAGCTGATTTTCAGGCAGTTCCTACTCATTCCCACATTCCAAATCTGTCCAAGCTTTGTACCACAAATCCTGGTCTTTGTGATTCTGTTCTTCAGTTTAACCCAGAGATACTCAGAAACTAAATTTGTTTTAATGAATCTTGTGTTACTTGCATTTGATTAATGATTAGTAAAATGCCTTGCGCATCCTAACCACCACACTTCTAGACAAAATGCTGAAGTTGGAAAAAGATTCTCTACTGTCCAAAATCATAATTACCTTGTTTAAGAGATCAGATCTAGACCATGCAAGGGTCTGAGTTTTAGAAGCATGAAACATCTCTTTTCATTAGGCTAAAAGCCTTGGAGTCCTCTCAGAGGTCTTTTTCTTACTCACACTTCGCATTCAGTCCTTCAACAAATTCTAAAGACATCATATTCAAAATACATGCAGTCTCTCTGATCCCAGCAGCTACCAGTGGTGGCAGCTATCTTTGTCACATACCTGAATTACCAGCTAGTCTCCTAAACTGTCTTCTCAAGGTTTCTGGCACAACAGCAGCCTTAGAGGTCCGTTTTAAGCATACAAGAGGTCACATCACTCCTCTGCTCAGAGCTCTCCAAGGCTTTCCTCTCACCAATTAAAGGGCCAAAACTACAGAATGTGAACACAACCTACGGGGCTTGAAGGCCACTTTTCTCCATTTATCTCTGTGAGTCCCACCACTCTCCTCTTACACTGTTCCAGCCACACTATACTCCTCACTGTTGGAAACTCCCAGGCGTGACCCGACCATGGAGCTTTTGCACCCATTGTCCCATTTCCCTGGCTCTCCCTTACTTTGGTTACATTAATGCCTTGTTTTCTCATGTCCTCAAATCTTGTTTCAAAATGTTGTCTTCTCAGGTAGGCTTTCCCTGACACCGTCTCTAAAATTTCTGAATGTGTCTCACTCTTTAAATCCCTTAAAAAAAAAAAAAAAGATTTTCTTTATTTGTCAGAGAGAGAGAGAGAGAGAAAGATAGAGGGCACAAGCAGGGGACGTGCCAGGCAAGGGAGAAGCAGGCTCCCTCCAAGCAAGGAACCTGATGTGGGACTTGATCCCAGGACCCTGGGATCATGACCTGAGCTGGAGACAGACACTCAACAGACTGAGCCACCCAGTCACCCCTAAGTCCCCTTTTTGATGCATTGCTTTTGTTTCTGTAATAGTTATTAATTATGTGGAGAGGTGAGGTGTAGAATATAACCTGTTAATTTCATTTACTGCCACTTCTCATCACTAGAATGTGAACTCCAGGAGAGCAAATTTGTCTCCTTTGTTCACTGCTTGTCCGTAATTGTTACTGGTAATTAGAACTTGCTCAAGGTGTATTTTATGAATGGATTTGTTCAAAGAATGCTATACTACTAGAAAAAATTTCAATCCTTCTCAGGTAACTCTTCTTAGAATATTTGTCCTCCATGGAAGCAAGGTATTGGGAGACCACGGAAGGCATCAAGCAGCTACAACTGCTAATAACAAATTCATTTCCCCTAAAATGGCCAGAAGGCAAGCTTCCTTTGCCAGCCCAGGATCCTTCCACATAGCATTGGCATCATGTCAAATAGGTAGCCTCCACACTGTATTTATCTCTAGTTTGCACAAATCAACTCCCAGTCTGGCAGGAGTCAATAGATGCGCAACCTCCTGGGCTCAGCACAGTCTTCGCTTACCATAAAATTCTATTCCATCCTTTTGTGACAGCATCTCTTCCTTGAAGACAGCACAAATCTATTCCATTTTTTTTCTCCAGCATGTGTGGCTAATTACTGTTTCCTTCATTTGCATGTTTTTTCCCCCTATTATATTTAGTTAACTGGAGAAGGAAGACCTGTAACCACAGCAACCTGGGGAGGGGCCTGTGTGTTTCAGTCTTAGCTCTGCCCTCTGCTCCTTTTTCTTGAGCTCTGAATGTGTTCTTGGCTTATTTCTGCACATGCAAGCACAGTCTGCTCTTTCTTAATATACCAGTTTCTCTTAATACTCTCCCTTCCCAATTTATTGGCCTAATTAACATATTCTATTTCTGTCTTTTAAACCTAATATACTTCTGTCCTTCAACACAATCACCATTCTCTTCAAATTCTTTCTATTAAGAGTCTAAGCCTTAGTTTCCTGATCTATAAAGTCAATGTTCTAACAAACATGATTTTTCAGATTCCTTCAATATTTGAAAGTCTATAATGTTTCTAAAATACAAACCCCAAAGATGCTCAATCCACAGGAATCCCACACTTTAGTTCTCCATTTTCATTTGAAGATATGGAGAAAGCAGCGTTTCCCCTAGACAGAAAGTATCTGGTGAGTTTGAACTATGCCATGCCTTTGTTATACTGGACATGTTTTTCTTCCATATTTCTTGGCCATCCTGACTATACCCTACAGAGAAATCATAGGTATCAGACTGATGAATAAATAATGCAGGATTCATTCTATTATGGAAATATTAATGAAGTAAACATAGTTTTCCAAATCCAGAATAAAAATTTTGTTTTTAAGCCCTGGCTATACACACTGATACACTGGGAATTCTCAACAACTTGGAGAGAGGATAGTGAAGCCAAGCGAAGTTGGTTCCTTATTGCCAGCACTGGAGTAACAGGAGTGGTAATGCATCAGCAGTGACAGAACTCATGGTAGTGCTCGTGGGGTCATGGAAGTGGGGTGATGGGGACAGTGTTGCCCGTGGTGGTGATAGTTAATATTTCTTAGGATTGTGTTGTAGCTCAGGCACTTAGCTAAATGCACTAAGTGCAGAATACTGCTTACTACACTAAATAATCCTATAATGCAGAAGTTACTGATATTGCCATTCTATAGAAAGGCATCCTGAAATGGGAAGTTGTAGTAACTTGCTCAAGACGAATTGCTGACGAATGGCACCTCTTCAGCCTGACTCCACAACCAGGCTTGTGACCACCACAATGCCACAGAACAGAAGAATTTACAATAGATGTTTTAGGAAACTATGAAAACTAGGAACAAGTGCCATTCTGCTAAATAATGACCCTCCTTTTTGCTTTCCCCATTAAGAAAAGAAAAAAGTTCTTTCAGGTGACGATAGAGCTGTTGTTACTCAAATTCTTAATACAGGCTAAACACAACTTCCCTCAAATCCTGTAGGTTTCTTTATTGGATCACCCTTACATAATTCTGGGTGAAGTCAAAATTCTACCTAGTACTTTACCATCCTACATTCCAGATGAAAGCTTCTCACATTTTATATATATAAATGGTCTCACACACATATATCTATACAGATCTGTATATTATGTAGATCTATATATGATACACTTCGTCAATGCTGTTTCTAGAATACATATTTGCTATTTTCTTTATTGTAGCTCATAGAATTCTCTTTACTTGGAATGACCTTTCTGTTTACATAGACTTTTTTTTTAAATATAGCATTTTGTATCTGCCTCTGTTCAACGACTGAAACACAAACAGCTAACAGTAACATAGTATGAGATCACTCATGTTAGAGTGCATCTGAGGTAAGAAACCATGATTTTATGTGTCCTTATAACTGTAAGCTCTCTGTAAGTACCCTGTAGGTGGAACATGTACTCAGTAAATAAAAAATACTTGAAAAAGATAATTGGGTGCCATCAGAAACACACACCCCTTTCTCTACCTGAAAAGGGAATGGTTCAGTTTAACTTTTAGTTCAATAAAACTGGAATACATAAAATGAGAAGTAGTATAAAGAGTGTGATGTTCATGGTGAGTAGATGAAAAGATATCTGCCCAATTCTTTGTAAGTATTATATTCTTTATAATTATTTTTTGTAATTTTCTTTATAATTATTCTAATATTCTTTGTAAATATTACATTCACAAGTTGCTTCATTCAAAGCAACACTAACTGACAACCTGAGTCATACCTTTTCATATGATCAGTCAACCAATAGTGGAAATATACTATGAAAAATTTTAAGTTATGTTCCACAAGCACATGCTTTACTCCATTTATAAATATGTTCAAAGAATACTTAAAGTACTCCAGACCCTATTCTGGATGTGGGGATTCAGCAATAAATAAAATAGGTAAAATTCTTGCTCTCATGAAGCCTGAACATTGTAGTGCAAACCTAGCAGAATATAGTTTATATTTTATAATAAAAAAAATGGTTAAAGCTGTTGTGATGGTGGCTGCAATATGTGCATGTGTGTGTGTGTGTGTGTGTGTGTGTGTGTGTGAATGTTTCTTTTTCTTGTGCAATAAAAATAAAGCAGGAAGAGCTGATACATGCAACTCATTAATCAGATACACACTTTGGGAACCTGTTAACACATAAGGATACAACAAAGGTGAAAAAAATCCTTCTTGTTAGTTATATTATTCAAAGTTATTTATTAGAATGCCAGGAAACACCAGAGGGTAACGCTGAATAGACATTTACCAGCTCCCTTTCAACACTGCTATTGAAATTACAAATGGAAATATCTTTAGGAGTTTTGAGTATACACTGCGGAAACGTCAAAATGGTTGGTATAAATAGAAATAGCATAGAGAAAATAGACAGTATACATTTAGTCAGAAAGATACAGAATAGATGCAGAACAGAGATGCTGCATTTTACAACCTGTATTTTTAATTCTCATCTTAAGCAAAATATCCATATTTACTTTTTCAATGATTATTGCAATCAAGCCTCTATTCTTTATATGTGCTTTGGCAGTATTATTTTTCCTGGCTGTGTAATACTCTACAATAGGAGGTTGCTAACATTTCTTAATCATTTCTGTTGTTGAACATATTAGCTGTTTTAAAATTTTTGTTATAGATTATAAGCCAATAAATATGAATAGTCAAAAATGATAGGAAAATAAGTTCCCATTTTTCACCTATCAAAGTTTTTCTGAAAAACATATATAATGCTACCAAAGGCTTAGTGGGAGTTAACACTTAAAACAGGATCATGGAGTAAAGATTGAAAACAATTTCATTGGAAAGGAATTAGAAGCCAGAAATGTTCAGAACCATAAAAACAATTGTAGAAGTTATCAAACCATTAAAAAGTGGCCCCCATGAGCCAGATAATTTTCTATTTAAAAATGTGAGGATATATGAAAAAATATAATGCAAAACTTCACTACACAAATACCAAAGTAAAATGAAATCTCCCCACTGTCTCCTTCTCCTTCATCTCGCTTTAATTAGAAGTCTCTCCTAGTGTGCATGTGATTGGAAGGGCCTAGTGGCAAGGAAGCTGGGTAATTTGAGTCCCAATATGCCAAGAAGACCCATAATAATGGGCATTTTCCTACAGAAAAAGACTACTATTCATAAGGCTTTAGCTTCTTGACCTGCAAAATGAACACTATATACCCTGCCTCATAAGGTACAGGGTTGTTGGAAATGTCACTGAAATAACTGATGTAAAAGTATTTTGACAAGGTTAGCGCTACACAAGATTGAAATTTTAGGTTACTACCCCAGACCAAATCCTTTCAGAAGTGGGGGAGGGATAGAGTGAGGAGTAACAGTATGTGTTGGTAATTTATATCTTCCAAAAACTTTTAGTGATAGTGATTGTGTAGTTTAGTTTAAAGGAAATTTTTTTCCCACATATCTGGAGACATTTGTAAGCTTAACTACTCAGTTACATTGTGACTTGACAATCCTATTTTAATTCTCTGAACTTTAACAATTTTGTATGTAAAATGAAAGCATGTAATCATATATATTTAAGAGAAATCTTAGCTCTGTAATTATATAAGACCAGGTTACCCAGCTGGAAAATATCTAAACCTTTCCATTTTATCAGTCTGCTCAAAACAGGACATGCCTTGGGATGATCCATCATGCTCTCGTAGATACAAGAATTCAGACACATATAAGCAATGTAGCCCATTTGGCTATAATTCTGGGCCTTGGGCCAACTGTAGCTCATAATACTATCTTATTTTCTCTAAAAGAACAATCGCTGATAATGATCACTAACTCATTGGATCTCAAAATTTGAGTCACTGAAATTTTGAAAAATATTCTCACCTGAGTTCATACAAAAGCAACTATAAATTAAAGATTATTATTTTTAACATAGACATTGGTGTTTAAAAGCACACCAGATTTAACTAATTTGGGGAAACCCTGAACCAGCCTATCTGCTAATTGATGAATAATATGAAATCATTGATCCTACAAAGATTTTAAAAATCCTTGTCCCAGTTAAGGACTGAAAATTCTCAAAACAAAGGTTAATTTAGAATGTCTGAATACCATCTTTTACTCCAACATGTACTCAGAAGATTAAGATCAGGTTATTAGACTATGTAATCTCTCAGAATCTAAGCCTCCCAGACAGACGTCCAGTGTGCTCTTCACGTCTGTCTCTTTTTCAGTTAATTGGGAAAACCTGACAGTGATACTTGCTTCTGCAAAGCTACTTATTTTCATATAAACTTCACATTTCAAAATTTTTATTGCTTAACAATACATTTGATTTTGAGTTATCAATCATTATCCCCTTACTGTGAACTCAATACAGCAAAACATTTCTCCACATCATCTATTATACATGTTCAAAAATATATTATGCCATTCAAATTTTTCAATTGCTTTCAGACAACTGTAAATTACAATGATAAATTGATATAGGTAATCTAGTGTCCTTATTCAGTATAAAGTATTCTTTATCAAAGATAATTAGGCACAGCACTATTTCCAAGACAAAGTCTAATATGCATAGTAATGTGCCTCACAAAGTGTGTTTTTCAGAACATTAATTTTTAAAAATATTCTACAGGGGGGAGCTCCATGTTGCAATATATCCAGCCAACATCACATATTTTATTTTCTTTCCTGAGATTCAACATGAACAAAACTAAAAACTCTGAGAAGGTCTGCAGTAAGGAAGCCCACTCTTTTACACAGAGTTTTCCGAACTTAGCTGATCACAGAGTCTACTTTTTGTGCATAACCTATTCTATGCAATGATCCCACCTGTCAAAGTCACATCTTCATTCCCTGTGCTACCACATAGGGTCTATTCCTGAGAATAGACCTTCAATGTCATGGTCAGTAGTCTCCTTAATACTACACAGGGAAGGGATACATACATCACTATGAACTTCAGACTGGCTTCCTGTCACTATTCATCTCCAAGTGCTCCAGTGATGCACACAAGCATCAATTGTACTCGAAAATACGTACATCTACACTCTACTGTCATCTCAGTAAGAGTAAAGGTTATTTAGTCATCAACCTATTCTCAGAACATTCCTTTGTTTCTATCATGTATTTTTTTAATGGCTATTTGAAGTATCCTCAGAGAAAGGTGGCTTAGGGGTAGGAATTGGGTCTCTTTCAGTGTTGTAATCCCACTAGCCTTTAACACAATATCTGAACATACTAGTTTCTTCTTCCATATTATCTTTGAATGTATTTTTCTTCAAACATATTAAATGTATATACCCTATCCTAAATTAGAAGTTAAAATCATTTAAATGGGAAAAACATGTTAAAAGATAAGCATAGTACAGAATTATTATGCACTAAAAAGAAACATTTAGTAAAATACAGCTCTTAAACTGCTCAAGGTCCATTCTGTTCTTTGACATTCTTGTCATGTTTCATTCCCTAGGGGACACTTGACCCTGCTGCGTCTACTCCACCTAAACCAAATATCCAATATCTCGTGTTTTGACTATTTTCTAGCCTCTACTAGACCAGTCTTCTGCCTCAGTTATTATACACGCAATGTCTGACTTACAGTGCTCCAACTTAGAATTTTTTGACTTTATAATGGTAGGAAAGTGATATGCATTCAGCAGAAACCATGCTTTAAATTCTGAATTTTGATCTTTTCCTGGGCTAGCAATACATGGGCTAATACTCCCTTGTGATGCTGGGCAGGGGCAGCAAGCTGCAGCTCCCACTCAGCCCCACGATCACAAGGGTAAACAAACTGAGTGACATACGATTCTACACCCATTTAGCCATTCTGTGTTTCACTTTCAGTAGTCAATACATTACATGAGACATTCAACACTTTATTATAAGATAGGCTTTGTGTTAGATGACTTTGCCCAACTATAAGATAACGTCAGTGTTCTGAGCATGTTCAAGTTCCACGGGGCTAGCTACAGTGTTCAGTAAGTTACATGTATTCAATGCATTTTTGAATTATGACGTCCTCAAGTCATGATGAGACTCTTGGAACATGACCCCGCTGTAAATTTAAGAAGATCTGTACTACTAAGTGTTATTTATACTGAAGTGTTAATGGAATATACTGTTCCTCTTACCAAACATTAGCAATTCAATGTGAGGGTTTGATAACATGAAAAGTCAGGTTCAGGTATGAAATCGCAAACACTATAGTCAGTTTCCACAATACAACTCCCAAATTTAAAGATATCCTGTGAATTAATTACTTCCTAGAACTTGACTGTATATACTGGAACAAACTCCTTGTTCTTAATAATTATAAAATATATCCAGAATAGTCTTCAAACTGTTCCTGATGATCACATCCTCCAATCTACAACTATTAGAGACATTAATTCTGTGAAGCCCCACATCATCCGAAAAGCCAAATGACCCAGGCAAGGTAATTCTCCTGTACCATATCTAAAGCAATAAATGCTATTCCAGTGCTCTAGCTAGTATTATTATTAAGAGCTTCTACTATATTAAAGGCAATGTTCTAGATCATGCAGGAGGTACGGGGATAACAATAATCCTTAACTTCAAAAAATAATACTGCCTAAACAAGCAAAATACTATTTTAGGTACAATGTTCTTGCTCTACACAAATCAACACCATATATTCTAATTATTTCCAAATTGAGAATTTATTCAAATCTAACATTATTTACATTTCCCCCTCCTAAAAGGACCCTGTATGCATTGCCACACATCCTCAATGGTATAGGATATATACTGAAAAACAAATTTCCTTAATGGCCATTTTTTAGAAGTATTATTCTTTATCACCTTTAGATACTAGTATAAAGTACATACTCTTATCTCAGACTATGCTGAGAGTTTTGTATTAGGGATCAATTTTTTTTCCTCTTTCCATAGCTTCTCTTGGACTTTTTGAGTTCTTTGTAGTTCATTTAGGTTCTTGAATTCTTTATAGTTCATTTTGCCCATTTCATTTTTCTATTAGTCCACAATGTATACATTTTTAAGAATTCAGTGTTAATACTTGACTTATGAGGTTTAACATTACTTTTTATTTCCACAATCTTCAAAAAATATAAGGAACTAAGAATGATAAAACACTGATCATCGAAAGGTGCCACCGTCCATCTTCTATTTATGGTATCTAAGTTTTACTTCATTTTACTCATCCCTGAAATTAATCATTTTTGTTTTTCTTAAAATCAATGGTAATTTAGATTTATCCCACATAAATTAGTGATTTATTTTCTTGCCACTATTTTAGTTCACTTAATTCTGGATGATTATCCTTCTCTCTAAAGTGTATCCATTATGGCTTGTTTTCCTGAAAAGGTCCTCCCTTTGCTCTGAGTTCTCAGTGATGATTTGGGGCAGGAAGAATTTGGGGATAGGAATGATTTTACTACTTTCTACTCTTTCAGTACTTTGTGGGTAAGTAGTCCATGGTCATCTTAATTTTTGTCATAATTTATTTTTCTATGGTCACTTTTAAGATAATTGTCTTTGGTTTTCCAAACTTCCACTGAAAGTTCCCAGATGGGCACTTTGCCAGTGTGAATAGATACAAGTTTTTTTCAATTACATATTGCAATCATCTGCCATTATCTTTGTAACTAATGCCTCACCAATTTCTGTTACACTCTGCAACTCCTATTACATGCATTTTGGAATATCTCATTAGGAGATGCATATTTTATGCATCTCCTAATCTCACTTCCACAGTCCTGTGCTGTATTCTAGATCCTTTCCTCAGATCTGTTTTCCCTATTCATTATCTCTTCAGCTGTATATAATCCAATGTTTAATGCCTGTTGGATTTTAATTCAATGAGTTTTTTCATTTTTAGAAATTCATTTTGGTTTTAAAATTTTTGTTTCTTTTTTCATCCTGTGGTTCTTCTTATTGGTTATACTTTTTATTGCAAATTCTCTATCCACAGACTATATGCTTTGTGAGATCGGGTTGTGCAGGTTTCTTCAGAGAGGAGGCTCCTAATTACCATCCCAGTGTTTTTACCATAAACTATCAGTCTTTTAGTTCTGATTGAGGGATTAATCACTAGGGTAAACTTGGATACCACATGTATGAAAGGCAAGGATCTACAGTTCCAATTTCTCAAAAGGCACTTCCTTCCTCCCACCTCCCTATAAAAGCCTAACAAGATAAAATCTTTCTTGCTATATTCATGCGCTGAGGAGTGAAAATCTGGCAGCCATTTACATGGACAGAGCAACTCTTCCAGAGCTCCAATTTCATGAGATGCTGGCATTCTCATTCTTTGATTAGTTATATGAGATATATTAAAGTATAGGAAATAACAATTTCCATTTATCTTATGGCATTAATTGACCATTATATGAAATTTATTCCTTGTAATATGAAAAACACTTTGCAAGCTATAGGGCACTATATTTGTATGAGCTAGTTTGTTGAGCCTCATAAAACAAAACTTAAGAAAATCTTAATGATGTTCTTTCTGCTGCAGTAAAATACTTAGATGTTCAAATATTACTTGTATTCTACGTTTAAGGGTGTATTGTTTAATGCTTCGATTTGGAAACTTAAATGACAGTGACATTTAAAATTTTAAAAATTTTATAAACTATTAACAAAAAATCTAATTATCATAGCCCAAAAGAGACCATTTATAAGGCTGCTGCAGATACCCTGTCAGTCACTGATTTCATCAACTTAGTAAAAGGTATTTCTAGGTCACGGGAATAAAAGGCACAGCATGTGGAATATAGTCAATGAGACTGTAATAGTGTTGTATGGTGACATATGGTGGCTACATTTGTGGTGAGCCCAGCATAAGGTGGAGAGGAATTGAATTCCTATGCTGTACACCTGAAATTAATGTAACATTGTGTGCCAACTATACTGAAATAAATTTTTTAAAAATATTGATATCTTACTCTCAATACTGATTATATTATAGAAGCAGTATCAGATAAAAATTTCAAAGAAATAATCAGTTCATTTTATAAAGTTGTCTATCAAAAGAACAAAAAAAACAAACAAACAAAACCCAAGTAATAGGTAACTTACTCTTTTTTTTTTTTTTAAGATTATTTATTTATTTATTTAAGAGAAATCACAAGTAGGCAGAGAGGCAGGCAGAGGGAGAGAGGAGGAAGCAGGCTCCCTACCGAGCAGAGAGCCCAATGCAGGACTCGATCTCAGGACCCTGAGATCATGACCTGAGCTGAAGGCAGAGGCTTAATTCACTGAGCCACCCAGGCACCCGGCAACTTACTCTTATTGCCACCATAAAATGGAAGAAAAATTTAAAAATCTAATGGTTTCTTCTAATATTCTTGATTCTAGTTTTTCTATTTTATTTTTTTAAAAGATTTTATTTATTTATCTGACAGACAGAGATCACAAGTAGGCAGAGAGGCAGGCAGAGAGAGAGGAGGAAGCAGGCTCCCTGCCAAGCAGAGAGCCCCATGCGAGGCTCGATCCCAGGACCCTGGGATCATGACCAGAGCCGAAGGCAGAGGCTTTAACACGCTAAGCCACCCAGACACCCCGAGTTTTTCTATTTTAATGTGATGATTTTTCATATAGTGAACTTTTATTTAGATGTATCTCCTTGTCTGCTCCATAAAAGTCATCACTTTTCAATGAAACATCAAGATTAGTTCACAAAGAGTTAGAGAAGTATTTTGTATGTTGACATCATGAAATGTGGTGTTGAAACCTGAATATAAGTTCTGATTCATGAAGTCTAGTTGTGACCTTGGGGTAAATTAATGAAGCACCTTCATTTGCCTCATTTACAGTAGAGAAGATCTAATTATCACTGAGTACCTAAGAAGTGCTGGCTGTGTGACAAGTGCTTTCAATACATGGACTTAATTAAATGTCACAACATCACTACTGAGTTTTATCCATACAGTGGCAGAGTCAAGATGAGAAACTAAGTGATTTTATGTCAAAATGGCATGTTCTGCAAAAATAGCATCAATAATTCCCATGTATCAATAGTTTAACTTGGGTGCAGAATCACTAATTTTCTAGGATTTTCAATGTCAAAAACAAATAATTACAAAACACAAAAGTTCTATTTTTGATAATATACATAAAATATGATGTGAAATTCAATAGCATAACCTTATATACAATGAGAATAGGTCTCACTAAATTTGATAGGTATTTTGAAGTCAGATTTACCAAGGCCTAATGTACATAAAGCAAAATCCACATGCTGTATGTACAGGTATATGGACTATAAGAAATATACACACAGTGGGCGCCTGGGTGTCTCAGTGGGTTAAAGTCTCTGCCTTCAGCTCAGGTGGAGATCCCGGGGTCTTGGGATCGAGCCCTGCATTGGGCTCTCTACTCAGCAGGGAGCCTGCTTCCCCCTCTCTCTCTGCCTGCCTCTCTGCCTACTTGTGATCTCTGTCAAATAAATAAATAAAATCTTATAAAGAAAAAAGAAATATACACACAGTGGACACTTGAACAATGTGGAGCTTAAGGGCACCAAAATCCTATGCAGTAAAAATCCATGTATGACTTCTGATTCCCCAAAAGCCTAACTAATAGCATACCACCGACTGGAAATCTTAATCAAAAAGTTGATTAATACATTTTTTATATTACATGAGTTATATACTTTATTCTTACAATAAAGCTAAAGAAAATGTTAAGAAAATTGTAGGAGAAAAATGTATTTAGAATACTGTACTTATAAAAAAAATCCATGTATAAGTGTACCTATGCAGTTCAAGCCCAAATATGTTCAAGGCCAACCATGGTTTTTTATAACCACTGTCATTATCAAGATGAGGAGTTCTATCTCTTCCCAGCATTCTTTAACCCTTGAGCAATTCCACGCTGCTCTATATGGAAGTGAGGAGAATGGACATCCCCACTTTGTTCCTGATCTTACAGAAACACCATTCAGCTTTACGATGTTGAATATGGTGGTAACTATAGGCTTTTCATATATGGTTTGTTCTCTATTGAGGTCAATTTATTCTATACCTAGTTTGTTGAGAATTTTTCATTATGAGATGGTGTTGAATTTCGTCAAATGCTTTTTCTGCATCTACTGAAAATATCATGTGATTTTTATCCAAAACTGAGTCAAGAATAAATAGAAATTCTGAATAGACCAATAATGAGTAAAGAGATGAATCAGTAATTTAAAATATTCCAACAAAGAAAAGTCACCGATTCTACTATTTAAAGAGTATCAATGTTTCTCAACTTTTCAAAAAAACTGAACAAGAGGTACCACTTCCAAACTCATTTTATGAGGCCAGCGCTTCTCTGATATCAAAGTCAAAGACACTAGAAGAGAAGAAAACTACAGGCTAATATCCATACTGAACCTAGATGCAAAATTTCTCAGCACTACAGACTAAATGGACCATCCACAGATATATACAGAACATACAATCCAACAGAATATACACTCTTCTCAAACACATGGAACATTTTCTAGGATAGATCATAAGTTAGGCCACAAAAATAAATTCAAGATACAAATTGTATCAGCCATCTCTTCTGACCATAATGGTTTGAAACTAGTAATTAGTACCAAGAGAAAAATTGGAAAATATGCAATTACAGGGACATTAAACAACATACTCCTGAGCAACAGATCAAATTAGATATCAAAAGGGAAATAAATATCTTGAGACAAATGAAAATGGAAACACAACATACCAAAACTTACAAAATACAACAAAGGCAAATCCAAGAAGAAAATGACAATGCATTGATCAAGAAAAAAGATATTGGGTTAAACAGGTGATGGGTATTAAGGAGGGCACTTGTGATGAGCACTATGTAATGTATGTAAGTGGTGGATCATTTAATTCCACACCTGAAACTAATATTGCACCATATGTTAACTGGAATTTAAATAAAACTTGAAATCACCAAACAAAACAAAAACAGGAAACCACACACACACACCCCAGAAAAGAAAGGAAGAAAGAAAGAAAGAAAGACAATCTCAAACAATATAACTTTATACCTCAAGGGACTAGGGAAAAAAAGAGGAGCAAATTAAGCCCAAAGGTGGCAGAAGGAAGGAAGTAATAAAAATTAGAGTGGAAATACATGAAATAGAAAACAGAAAAAATAGTAAAGATTAAAAATAGTAAAGAGTTGGGTTTTCGAAAAGATATAAATGACAAATCTTTAGGTAGACTCAATACCCAAAGATTTGGGATAGGACCCAAATGAATAAAATTATGAATGAAAGAAGAGACATTACAACTCCTACCACAGAAATGCAAAGCATCATAAGACTATCATGAACAATTATATGGCAATAAAGTGGATAACCTGAAACAATGAATAAATTCTTAGAATTGCACAACCCAGCAAGAATGAATCAGGAAAAAAAATTTTAAAATCCCTAAAACACCAATAACAAGTGAGGAGGCTGAATTGGCAATCAAAGACTTCTCAAGTTAGGAAAGTTCCTGGCTGAATGACTTCACTGGTGAATTCTGCCAAACACTGAAAGAACTAGTACCAATCCTTCTCAAACTCTTCCAAAAATCTGAAAAAAAGAGAACACTCTCAAACATATTTTACAAGGCCAGCATTACCCTGATACTCAAGCCAGATAAGAACACTACAAGAAAACTGTTAAGCAGAAATCCCTGATGAATGTGGATGAGAAATTCTCCACAAAATTCTACCAAGCAAATTCAGCACATCAAAAGGCTCATACACCATGGCCAAATGGGATTCATCCCTGGGATGCAAAGATGGCTCATAGCACACACAAGAATTAATGTGATATACCATATTAATGGAAGATTTTAATTCTGTAGTCCAATGCATCATTTTCTTTTGGTGTCCTAACCAAAATAATTTTGCCTAATACAAGGTCATAAAGATTTTCTATTATACTTTTTTTTTTAGAAGATTAAGGTTTTAAGAGTTTATGCCTGGATTTATGAGTTAATTTTAGTATATGATGCAATGTAACACTGAGATTTATTACTAATGGTCAAATTTTCCAGGACAAATTATTGAAAAGACTATCCTTTCTCTATTGTGTTCCCTTTATATCTTTATTAAAAATCAGTTAACTGTATACATGGTTCTATTTTGGGGCTTTCCATTCGGATCCATTGATCTGTGTGTCTGTCCTTTTGCCAGCTCCTATATTTGTTAACATATTAGTCTGTAGTTTACACTTCATGTAATCTTATTGTTTGGTTTTGCTGTCAAAGTAATTGTGCCTTATAAGTTCAAAACTGTTTGCTTTGCTCCTATTTACTGGAAGTTTATAATTTTTCTTTCTTTTTTTTTGATACCACTGTACTGAGTGGCAGAAGCTACTTCCCCTAGATCAGAAAAATCAAAGAGGTGAGAACACTTAAATGTACCCTCTTCGCAAGTTTCAAGTATACAACACAGTATTGTTAACTATAGGCACATTATAATACATTATTTTCCTAGAACTTAATCATCTTGCAACCTGATACTTTGTATCCCTTGACTAAAATCTTCCAATATCCCTCTTCCCCCATGAAGGATATGTCAATTAACCTATATTATGGTGATGACTTCACAATGCACACATATTATTAAAACACTAAGTTGTATGTCTTAAATACATACCTTTAGTTGTCAATTATATTATCAATAAAACTGGAAGTTAAAAAAATCAAAGGGGAAGTTTTCATTGTGAAGTCAGGTGTTACTTCAAACATATACTTAATGTACACAACTGCTTCAATTTAGAAAACAGAGATTACTTAAATATGTCTGAACACAATTATTCCGTAAGATTCTTGTCACTATACTAATACTTTCCTATTTTTCTTTGGAGAGAAAAGTAAATGCCGTAGTTAATGAAGAACTAGATTTAAGTAGCACCAGGGATGCCCTTATACACTTGTAAATTGGTGGTGGTTGTGGTGGGTACCTTCAGAGAATGTGGAAAAACAAAAGATAAAAAGACTCAGAGTTTTTCTCCCTTAAAAAAAAAAAAAGATTTTATTTATTTATTTGAGAGAGAGAGAGAGAGAGAGAGAGCAGGAGTAGGGTGAGGGGCAGAGAGAGATGCAAACTCCTGGCTGAGCACAGCAGCTCATTCAGGGACTTGGGGATCATGATCTGAGCCAAAGGCAGATGTTTAACCTACTGAGCCACCCAGGTACCCCTGGAGTTCTTCTCCTTAGCCAATAATGGAAACTCAGAGCAAAAGGTATTGTGTATACCACAAAGCTTCTTTTGAATTGAAACTATGGGGAAGTTCATTTTAGTTTGGAGAGCTTGGCTAAAATTCTTACCAGCATATTATTATTTCACTTAGGACAGTCCCTCAATTAAGACAAATATCACAATCATCTGTAGCACACTTCCAGGCATACCTTCTTGAAAAATGTACTAGTAATCATTTTGTTAACATTTATTTATGTGTTTAATTAAAAGCACCAAGCATAGGGCTTCCAATATAGTAAGTATTGTATTTCAGCCTCTTTGCTACTCTCAGATTTAAAGTTATAGTCACACACTAGAGTCCATTTCTTTCTTTTTTTTTTTTTTTAAGATTTTATTTATTTATTTGACAGACAGAGATCACAAGTAGGCAGAGAGGCAGGCAGGGGAGTGGGAGCAGGCTCCCCACTGAGCAGAGAACCTGATGTGGGGCTCAATCCCAGGACCCAGGGATCAGGACCTGAGCCAAAGGCAGAGGCTTTAACCCATTGAGCCACCCAGGTACCCCTAGACTCTTACAATAATCTCTTGGCGTAGGGAAAAGTAATATTTATATAATTTACATATGATAAAACATCTACATATAGAGAAATAAATATTCTGGTCAATATAAAATGACAAATAATTATTTTAAATATAATAGTAATTCAACTTAATGCATTGCATTTTCTTAATTCCGGGTAAAGTCTGAAATATCAGGCAACATATAAAGACATCAAGTGCAAAACTAGAAAACATCTATAATTACAGAAAATAACAGTTCAAAAGAATGATCTCCAAAGTGAGGAGTGTGGAGGGATGTAATGGTAGGAGTAGCTAGCATTTGTTTAGTTGGTATCTTGGTCACTAGATAATGCAATTCTTACAATCACCCTAGAGTATTAGTGCCTCCATCCAGACAAGGAAATTGAAGTACAATGGATAAAAATCAAGAAAATAAAATTTCTATGAATATTTTTCAACAAAAACATTTAGTTTTAACAATATTCAAAATTTGTACTGATAGAACATGTAATTTTTTACTAATGAACATTTTTAATGTATAACTTTGTAAAATATTTTCTGAAATATGTGATCACAATTTTGGAGATTTCTGATAAATTATTTAGGAAAGGCTAGTTCCATTTAACCTAAGGGAAAGATACTTAATTTTCCTTACATCTAAAATTGGTATGTATATCCTAATAAAGGACTAAGTTTAAAACATTCTCATGAATGCTATTTTCACAAGGTTCAACAGTAACTTAGAAAGGCAAAATTAAGAAGATATAAGAAGCTGGAAACAATTTTATGGGCTTCGGGTCACAAACCAGTTCTAGGTTCAGTTTGGTTGTCTCTATTTTGCTAAGGTTATTGCTAAATTAGGATGCATTCATTACAGCTGCTCAAAGGAGATTTAAAAAAAAATGCAATTCCGTAGTCAAAAGAAAGAGTTTGGGGGTAAGGCAACTATTTGCTTTTCCCAAGAGCTTCACATTATGCTACAGTCAAAGTAGGATTGCTTCTTCCTCTCTGAGTAGTCCATCTCAAAATACACCCTCCCCTTCTTTCCCCAACATGTATTTATTAGGGGTGCACTATGTGTCAGGTAATTTTTTTCCAGTTCTGTTGAGATATAATTGATAAAATTTCTAACTGTGTGAGGTGATAGATATTAACATTTTGTGGTAAACATTTTATCACATATGATTCATATCAAATTATGTTATACACCTTAAACTTACTCGTGTTACAATGTCAATTCTATCTCAATTAATGTTGACTATTCCCACTGTGGCTGGCTTACTGTAGTGGTTAGAATGCTCTGGGTATTTCCAAATTTCTCCTATCTGAGCACATTTCTCTATAATACATTAAGGATCTTCCCCATCACTGATGAAATTCAAATATTCCTGAAGAAGGGATAGATTTTGAAGAATGTCTCTTTCATTTAAGGGGAGAGTTATGGAATTTCAGTTCCATACTCATTCCAGTTGTGGAATGAGTAAGTCATGGGAATAAAAGATACAGCATAGGGAATATTCAATGGTAATATAATAATATATGGTGACAGAGGTAGCTATACTTGTGATCACAGCATAATGCACAGAGTTCTCAAATCACTAGGTTGTATATCTGAAACCTACCACTGTGTCAACTCTACTTCAATTTTGAAAGTGTTGCTTTATATTACATGTGTAGCCCCTGTTCTTAAAATTTCAAGAACATTAACCTACTTATTATAGCAGCCCTATTAGTGAAGATATTAGCTTTGCTTTACAGTAGAAGAAACTGAGTATTTACGTTTTCTCAGATCACAAATTAGTAAGTGGTAGAGCTGAAATTAGATTCCAGACATTTGGTTTCAGAGTATGTTTATAGGAATGGCCACATAATTTATCTTCCAAAGTGGGACAATTTGAAGAACAAAGCAATCCTCTGCCCAATGGATAGGAAGGCATAATGGTTCCAAATTGGGACTGTTTGGATAAACAAGAATATATATGGCCATCCTACCTAAGATCAGTAGAGCAGATAATATGAAGAAAGACATTTTCTCTCCCATTATATCTCTGGTGGGAATGCCATAGATTTCAGAGTCAAGTACAAAAGCAGTTCAATATTCCTTAGTCCTTCTAAAAATTTAATGAAGTGCCTCACCAGAAAGTGAACATCTACATATATGTAAGCATGTGCATTTGCAAACACTCATGCATAAAATTTCTGTACTTCTAGGACTCTTCAAGTCCCTTCACTGTTCCTCAGAGTTGTTGGCTGTTGTCATGTCAACATGGCTGTTGACATGATACACAGATTATATATTCATGATTTAGATAAAGTAATTCAGATTTAACAATAACACCTATTGTTAACAATATGACTGCTAAATTATATCTAGAAATATTTGGCTTGTAGTTTGCACAACTTGCATTTTGGACTGAGCTTTTCCATGGAGAATTATAGTCAGTGAAAATATGTAACTGATTTTCTTCCTTCAAAATATGTATCATTTTGAGTCTGAAATGTGTATGGATAACAAGGAGATGAATTTAATAAAAAGGATACAGTCTCTATAATCATTATCCTAATAGCTGCTATTAAAAAGCAATGCCTTTTAGACTTCCAAAGTTATCTTCAGTTTCTAGGAGTAAATTGTTTTTTTTTTTTTTTAGATTACAAAAGATCCACAGTATTACCAAAAATTTTATTTATTTATGGAAAAAATGACAGCCTACTAATTAACTGTTTTGGGACAGATTACTAACTTGAGATACACTGTCCTATTTTACTGTCATATTTATTAGTTACATCTGTACAGCCATTTTTAAAATAATATAACTAGTACTTAAGTTGGTAGATAGGATGTTTGGAGACCTAAATAGTGATGAAGAATTATTAATACTGAATTGAAGATGACGTTTCAAATTCAATAAAGAATATCAATGCCTATGTGGAAACTATGTGGAAAAGTGGATTAAGATCACTGGATCATATGCAGAAGCAGAACTCAGTTAAAATCAGAGTTTATGATAAAATGCACTTTCTGTAATTCTACAACACTGATGGCAGTGGTCTTATTCAGGACCACCAACTATCCTTTCTGCTCTAGATGACAATGTGGTTTCTCTGATGCCAAGTTTGGCTTAAGAGGGTCATAGATGTCCCTAAGTATTTTCTTTTTTTCTTAAGATTTTATTTGAGAGAGAGAGAGAGAGCACGCGCGTGTATGCGCACACATGAGAGCAGAACAGGAGAGGGAGAGGGAGAAGCGGGCTCCCCACTGAGGATGAAGCCCACAGAGGGCTCCATTCTAGGACCCTGAGATCATGAGTGGAGCTGAAGACAGATGCTTAACACCATAACCAACAGAACTACCCAGGTGCCAGGCCCTAAACATTTTCTATTAAGGGTACAGATGCACAGATTTTTGGTGACAATTCTTCATTAACAGGAATTAGTTAAATGTTTCAAAGGACAATGACACAGCCAGGAAGGTCTTGTGTTGATGCTTTCACAGGCAATCATCCCCATTCCTTCCTATCTCCACTGAGAGGTACAGCTTCTGCTCCTGATAGATGTGGCTACTTCACTTCCAATAGAAGTGTACAGCTCTAGTTTTAAAGGACAGCTTAATTTTATATAGCTGGTTGCTTATGGTCTCTTCCTGTCAAGCAAGGTATTATAACTGGATATGTAATAGTGAAAAAATATCCTCTGTTTCTTTAAAATAGAGGATATCCTCTATTTCTTTAAAAATCTCAGTGATCAAATTCTGAAATAGATAAATCCTTTTAAAAACTGTTTTCAGCATAAGAAGTGTTTTAATTAACCTTAATGCTATTAAAGTTCTTAAATAATTTCTTTTATGTATGCTACACATGTCTTTGAAGCCTCCTATGCTCCAGTGCATTTGAGGATTAAAAAAAACCCCACTATATACACAATCTGGATTAAATTTTAGCAATTCTAATTTAGGAGAATTGAACTGCTCACTTTTAAGATAACAAACTACTTCCACTACTACTAGAAATGTTTGAGAGCAATTATAATTCATATTTCCCTATTTATACTATTAATCATCACTATAAAATAATGAAACTGCCTTAAAAATATATCAGAACTTGAACGTTTCCAAATGTGCCGGTCCATTTCACACAGTGACCTTGGAAACATGCTATCATTGCAGAAAAGTTTCAGAAGTGCTCTTGAAGACTGCTGCTTCCTTTTCAGGTCTGTAATAATAGCAGGTCTTTACCATCATAGGATGAATTTAAATTTTGGAAATTGTCAAAAATCATGTAGAGCTAATTGTGCTCAATGAAAATTGTGATCAAGCAAAGCAAAATTACAGTATTGTCTAGAGAAGAGTTTTAAAGATAGCACACCATGAACCCTAGCAGTTTGATGGTAAACACGCCAATCAATCAGACCTTAAACAAGACCAGGACTAAAAGCTCAAAACAGGATGAAAACTAACGGATCTCAACTCCAGCTGCACTTAGAATAAGTTGAGTAGTATTTAAAATATATAGCTACTAAGACCACTGTTGGTTTTTTTTTTTTTTAAAGATTTTTATTTATTTATTTAACAGAGAGAGAGATCACAGGTAGACAGAGAGGCAGCAGAGAGAGAAGAGGAAGCAGGCTCCCCACTGAGCAGAGAGCCCGATGCGGGACTCGATCCCAGGACCCCGAGATCATGACCTGAGCCGAAGGCAGCGGCTTAACCCACTGAGCCACCCAGGCGCCCCCCACTGTTGGTTTTTAAATTTAATCCTCAGTGTCAGCATATTTTTGAGAACTCTTATAATGAATAAAGTTGATTCAGAGTAGTTACCTTTGGGAAGTTTTGTTTGTTTTTTGCTAGGTAATACCAATATTAGGTATGAAATGGTAAAAGTCTCTTAGCTGCATGGAGATGTGAGAGCACGAAGTCAATGACTACATGGTTCAAGTTCAGGTACAAAGTGGCCCCCTGATGCCACATTTCACCCTCCTTGCTTTCCTTCTTTCTAGAGGATGCCTAAGCAAACATTAACGTTTTATCACTTTAGTCCTTAATTTGTTGACCTGTTTAAGAAACTATGTATCCTTGGGGATGGGACATGCCACTTTCATCTACTATTAGAATACACATTCACACACTCACACATAACACATATACACCATAACAAGCTATGTGAAGCATCTGAGAAGTGCTTTTGCTGGAAGAACATCGACAGAGGACCAATTAAACAAGAATCCGAGAAGAAACTAATAGGAAATTTAACACCATCAAAGGAAGGGAAGTGTTATAGGAAGTTATGGACTTCTACAACAAATAGGCTTCAAAATTCTAATTTTAGGCTGCATAACTTACTAATTTTAAAAACATTTCTTTAGGATTTTGAAATACAATCAACATTAGAGAAGGTTCAACAAATTTTCATAGTCTTAAGGTGACAGTTAGGCATATACATTTTACTTCTTTGCCAAATTCAGTTTATTCTCCATGTATCTTTTTAGATATTTTTTTCCCTTCTTATTTAAATTTTCTCTTGCAAACATGAAAATTTACTTTTACTTTACTATTCTATAGCTCCATATTTTATTTTCACAACTAAGGTGTTTTAAAAGTTACAGGTCTGGGGCACCTGGGTGGCTCAGTGGGTTAAAGCCTCTGCTTTCCGCTCAGGTCATGATCCCAGGGTCCTGGGATCAAGCCCCACATCAGGCTCTCTGCTCAGCAGGGAGCCTGCTTCCCTGTCTCTCTCTGCCTGCCTCTCTGCCTACTTGTGATCTCTCTCTGTCAAATAAATAAATAAAATTTTAAAAAAAGTTACAGGCCTGATATATTTAGTCATTTAATTTACAAGAACATTATTAATCACCCGTGTTTCTAATTGTGATTTGTGACATTTCCTAAGTTTCTATCTTAGAAGAAAATAAAAATGTCCCCCTTTATTCCATTCCTGCCATCCCTGGTCTTCTGTATAGAGGAATTATCTTATGTTTCCTTGGAATCACAAGAATAAAATATTTCAAGGTCACTTCCACTTCTATCCATACCTGAAAATAGCTAGTATCAAACTTGCCCTCACGATATACAGTCCATTACCTGGAAAAATTTTACATAGCCATCGTTCTCAGTGACTTTGATAATACACTTTGTGTAGAACCTATTTTAATGTTTAAAAGAAAAAATCTTCCACTTCAATGAGATTTAAGCATCCTTTTCTTTCAAACTTTTGAATGTTAAAGAACTTGTAAATGCATCTTTTCTTTGGACCATGTCTTCCTTTCCAGTTCCATTTTAATGGCCTGAAGAACATGGTATCCATATGTTTATGGTTATTCTCAACTCTATGGATGTGTAATAGTGTTTTGATCATTGATTGCAAAGGAAAATTGCCTAATAAAAAATCAGAACATTATGTCCAGAATCATTAGTTTATCATTATCATTAGTTTACTAGTCATTAGTTTACTCCTCTTTTTTATATTTTAGCTTTCATACAGGATTTACTGTTTAACAATAGTTTGGATACCATGATGCCTGACACGCTCAAGAAAAGTAAGCCCAAATGCTATTTATCTCATTTAACTTATTTTTCTCATTTAAATGGGAAAAAATTGTTAACATTAAAAGCCATTTTTCACTATTTTCAGTTCCATTCAAAATGAAAAAAAATCCTATCAAAATGATGTATACAGGTTTCCCTTTGAGCTTTTAAGTATCTATTCTAAAGAACATTTCAAGGCAAAACAAAAATGTCAAGAGTACGAGTTTTAGTAGACTAAAAAAGTCTTGAATTTACATGTTTTTATATCACTATATACACCTGAGGTCTGACATGCACTATATACACTCATCTTGAGCACTCTGGAATGTGGAGCGATCTACCACATTCTAGACCATATATCTAGATCACATAGAGCGATCTAGAATCTCTACATTTAAGACAGGAGAAACTTGTATATGCAAACACAGTTCATGTGAAACACTGATGTAATTTTCTTAAAGTTACCCCCAAAGTGACTTTTAGTATATTCTTAGAACGAAGTTCATTTTATTTACTGTTAATTCTTAAAAATATTTTATTATCTCTCAAATAACCAGACACTCTGATTAAGGACCTAACATTATTAATGCTTACAAGACAATATTCCATAATTTTCTATACTCCTCTCATTGTATTATTAGGAGCTTCTACACTTATGTAGGGATATTATAATTTGTAACTAGTGATTATATATACATACACGTGTACATATATACATGTAGGACAAATGTTTTTGCTCTTTTTAGCTTATACAACTTTATCTTCATGTATGTATATATGCACGTGTATGTATGTATATATACTTGTGTGTACATACAATATCTACACAAGGATGACACACAGGACATATTTTCAATATGCCTCTAGAATTGAGTGCATTTTAGTAAAACATGCATTTCATTATTATATATATGCAAATATATATATGTATATATATATGTATAAATATATATGTATATATATGCAATTAGCTGGCAAGAAATATTTAATAAACCAGAATAAGCTATAATACTTTGATTTTTATAGATCTGTATATTTATAGTGTTTCTCCATATTTTCTATCATTTAACCATGCCTTGATATTTTGTAAAACAAAGTAGATGTAATGTGCATTTCCAATTACTGATGCAGTTATTTCTGTGCTTTAGTATGCTTTTGGAAAGAGAAGTGGCACTCTGGGAAGCCACAGGACATATGTCAGGTAACAAAGAGATCATTCAGTAATTTGAAGCATTTGTTTTTCCACTCTGTGTCATCATCTATTCTATCCTATCCTATGAACCAAGAAACAATATAATAGATACAAAATTAGCGATCTTTTATACTCTCTCCTAAATTCCACATCCACTTCAAACATATGAGGATCCTGAGGACTCACAAACACATCTTACGGGAGCGTATCAAGTGCACTATGATGACTCCTGAGGCATAGAAATTATAACAGATTTGCCATGTCCCTATCCTAATCCAGTATTCTATAGGTAATTCTAATACAATGCTTAAGATTATTATGAAATAACTAGTACTATCTGCATTCCTGAAAAACTGGACCAGCAACCCATCATGATGGTTCTGAGATGCCTTGAGAATATGATGGAAGCTATGTATCTTCTCTTCAAACAGAAAGTTGCATAGCGACAGCAATTTAAAGATGCCCTGAGGTTCCTATAATAATGGGAGCATCTTTATGCCCACTGAGCTTTCAGGACATGTGGTGGATTTACCAGCTGAACTGTATCCAGTCAAGTCATGCCTCAGAAAATGTTTCTCTTAGAAATTTTTATCTTATCTTAAGCCAAAATTAAACTATCTTTTAATGGCTTTCGCTCTCCTTTCCCACCCACATTTAACCGGAGGGGGAAACTGCCCCAGAAACAGACATTCACATACCAATGTTTTAAGAGAATTAAAACTCACTACCTAAAATAGTGAAGATAAAGGTGGGAGCAAAAGAATAGAAAACCTTATTTTTAACATATCTGGTGAGAATTTAAACTTTTACTTCTAGGGGAAAAGTTGTATTTGTGGGATAGCCATTTTTATACTCAAATTCAAAGGCAGATGCATAAGAGATCCCAGCAGAGAAAAGGGGATGGAAATTCCGCATGTATATTTCTGGAGAGAGATCGGCAACTATTTACTTTGCTTGTGTGTTTTAGGTTTCATTGAGGAATACATAATACAGGAAAGGAGAAAGCATGTAGATTTTGAAGAATGCTCATGAAGTAAAACTTCTTTTAAGTACTCCTAAATTAAGATACTGATTATCACCTTATTAAAATTCTGCAGAGAAACAAACCAGTATATATATGTGGTTGTATGTGGATGTGTGTGTATGAAGGAAGATTATACAAAATTGGCTTACGTGATTACGGAGACTGATCTGCAGTGGGCAGGCTGGACATCCAGGGAGCTAATGGGAGAGCTCCAGTCTTTAGATGGGCAGGCTTGAAATCTAGGAAGAGAAAACTTTTCAACTGGAGACTGAAGAGGGGAAAAAAAAAAAAAATCAGATCAAAAGCATTCAGGCACCAGGGGTTTCCTCACTTCCAGGAGAATAATCGGCTCTATGCAGTCCACCAACTCAAATGTTAATCTCATCCTGAAACACCCTCACAGGCACACCCAGAATATTTAACCAAATATCTGGGTACCCCATGGTCCCTGCAAGCTGACACATGACATTATAGACTCCATAACTTAGTCTTCCTGTGCATTCCTTGGTGATATTTCTCTGCCTAACCTGAGAGAGAAAATCACCATCAGATTTTTAAAGATAATTTTGCCTGTTCCCTAACTTTACTAAATGTATCCTTCTACAAGTTTATTTTCCCCATATTTGTTGGTTTTATACATATTGATTCTTGAAGTTATAGTCAATTTTCATTGCTGTGCAGTATTCTAATATATGACCTTTCACTAAGAATTCTGCTGTTGCTACACATTTGAAAACTTTCAGCTTGGGATGCTTATGAATAAATCTGCTATCATCATCCTTGTACCTTCTGATATCCATGCATTTAATGATGGATTCAGTGGATCTAGGTTCTGTGAAACCTCAGCTTGTATACATGATGTCCGCGTAAGTCGTTTCCTGGAGTATTTTGTTAAAATGATCCCTTTGTCTAGCACTGTACAAGACTGTCCTATTTTCATCACAGTATGTACAGTAAATATTAAGAGCTGAAAGTATGAATATTTCCCCTCAAAGATTATTTTGGCTGTTCTTGATCCTTTAAATGTTCATATACATTTTAGGAGAGTTTTAAAAATCTTGATGGGATTTTGATTGAGGTTTCATTGAATCCACAGGTATGTTTGGATACAATTGATATTTATAGCACTAATGCATCCAAACCATAAAAACAATCTGTCCATTTTTTAGTATTTATCAAAAATTTTTAGGCAGATTTTCTTCTTAGGTTTATTTCTTGATACCACATTATTTTGGTGATTATATACATTTTATTTTTTTTCTTTTTGATGGTTAATATCCAGGAATCAATAATTTCTAGACTTATTTTTATGGAATAAATCAGAATAATAAAATGTCAAATTTGTGTGTTGATTTTTAGGATATCCTACTTATTACTATCTCACTGACTGCAAGTAACAAAGATTCAAAAGGGGGAAAAGGCCATTAAGTATGTTATTCCTTTTTACTTGCCTCATTTCACTGGCTAGTTCTCCAGGTGTAGTATTGAAAAGATGGAATAGTAGGTTTGTTACGTTCACTATGTCGAAAGTTCAACATTTTGCATTAACTATGTTATTTGATAAAGACCTATAGAAAAGTTTGGTAGCTACTTCTGGAGAGTGGCCCTTCTGATAAAAGTCTCCAGGAATATACTTTAAATTTCACTTAAACTCTACAGTCAGTTTTGAAACAAACACCATACATCTCCATCACACTCTCTTAGGCTCAGCATGTGCCTTTTGATTCACTAGCCACCTTTGCCCATTTAGGATCATGGAACCTACAAAGAACACTCAGTGGTAGGTAAAATTTGGACAAAAGATTTCTTGGTGTCTAAGTTTCAGGAGTGCTACATGGCATATGATATCTAATTTTACCTCTACTGATGATAGGTGGTATCATTTGCAAATAGCAACATCCTTCCTGGTTCAGTTCTGCTATTTTTTTTTTTTTTTTTTTGATACTTGCCTCCATAGCCTTAAACTCAGTTCTTCATGACTTAAAAGAGTATCTTGAGCTACTTGATACAATTTCATTAAATTTTTCATTTCCTTACATCAGTCAGACTTGGTTTCTGTGATATGTAACCAAGCATCCGGAATGAGGGTAACAGCACTTTCAGATACCTTATCACTCCCTGCCCCAGATCCACGCATTGGGGGTGGGGGGGCTTTTACTCCTTTTCCCCTTCTGACCTTTCTTGTCTGAATCCGTTCTACCTAGGACTGCTCTTGCCAACATCTTCTGTGCTGTTATCCTCAATCCCATCTCCCTATCACATTAGAATTGTCCCATCAGATCAAAAACAGGGTTTTTGTTTTTAAGATTTTTTATTTAATAGAGAGGGAGGGAGAGAGTGAGGGAGGATGCAGTTGGGTGAGAGGTAGAGGGAGAAGCAGACTCCCCCGCTGAGCAAGGGAATCCCAGGACTCAGGGAATCATGACCTGAGCCAAAGGCAGATGCTTCACCAACTGAGCCACCCAGGAGCCCTCAAAACAGATTTTCATTAAAAACAAAAAACAAACAAATGAAAAACAAACAAACAAAAGAAATATTAAGCCATCATATCCCTACCAGATTACTTTATTTCTCTGTTTACCCTCATAACAAAGCACTTCAAGAAATATTCTCGACTTGGGGTATTTATTTGTGCATCTTCCAGTTGTTCCTCAGCCAGTTTCAATCAAGCTTTCATACCAGCAATTTTAATGAGACTTCTCTTCAAGGTTACCAATCATCACCCTGTGCCGTGTAGCCAAAGGGGCAAAAAAATATCCCCTGATTTCTTCTTAGGGAATTTATCAGTAACCACTCCCTTCTTGAAAAAACTATTAATGGTTTTGGTAATAAATCTTCCTAGGTCAGCGGTCATTTTTTCTAATCTTTTCTTGTTACTTCTCTACCAATCTGATTTTTATAGTTTCTTTGCCTGGTACAGGCTTCCCCTCTACTTCTACATGGCTACTTTTTTCCTATTTCTACTACCATGGGTTACCCATCCAGGATCACTTTCTATAATATTGTCTAATTTTATTTTATTCACATAATTTAACAGTTATGAGATATATTTTTAAACCTGTGTTTAGGTGCATTATCTCCTATTTCCACAAATTAAGGTCTTAGAGTTTTATCATTTGTATTCTCAGAGACTGAAACTGTGGCACACAGAAGCAGAGTATATATATATCAATATCAACAAAGCAAATTTTGTGCCAGTTATTTGTAATTAATTCATAATACCCATCTGAGAACATGTAAAGTCAAAAGTAACACTGAAAACTTGGCTATTATCTTTTCAGTAGATCTGAGTATTTCATAAAACCAGTTTTGCTTCCAAACAAGTAATAATACTTAGGTATATATATTCCTCTAAATATTTAGTTTGCATGATCAAACAATTTTGAAAACATTGCTTAACACACACTCCTCTTAGAAAGTCCCTATTCAAATAGATTAAATATCTGCACATATGTGAATTAAAAAAAAACCACCTCATTTATTTTCTCTTAGATTGTATCACTACTTCATACTCTATTTTAACTCATTTCTGGCTTTGGCCATATTTCTTTCTATTTCTTTTAGTGGTTTTAAGGATTACAAAACATATACATCACTTTTCATAGATTACTTGAAGTTAATTTTATACCACATCAAGTAAAGGAGCCTTAGAACCATGTACCTCTTTCCCTCACTTAGGTTATAATTTTCACATGTATTGTATCTATAATCATTAAAGTTCCACTACAAGAGTTATATGTCATGCTTTCAACAGGCATATATGTTTTCTCAAAGTTAAGAAATACTAAACTTACCCAGGTATTTACCCCTTGTTTCTCCTTTATTCCTGAAGTTCCAAGTTCCCTCTGGTACTATTTCATTTCAGCCTGAGCTTGCTTTAGCATTTCTTTGAAAATATGTTTACTACCAAAAAAATTATTACAGTTTTCCTTCATATAGAATAACTTCATTTTATCTCATTCTGGGAGAACATTTTCACCAGCTATAGAATTGTAGGCTGACAGTTCTTTTCTTATGGCACTTTTTAGAGGTCCCACTCTTCGTCATTCTCTGGTTGTTGGTTTGCAAACTGGCCTGTGTCTAGAAGGAAGAAAATGTAAAGGAAGAAGCAAACCATTCCAGATTGGTGGGTAGCCGGTCTAACTAGCCAGGGAACTCACACAAAGGACACTTGTCTTGAGTAGCCTCAGAATAAGTGGATCTCTACAGGCATTCGCAGACTCTTAAGCTTTATGTAGAGACCTTAATGATGTTTTTGTCATGTAAATCTTCAGGTGATCTCCACACCACATTGCTTTCTCAAGTTTTTAGCCTTGAAAAGGTCTCCAGGTGTGGGAATGGTCCGCCACACCTTTATTCCCCTGGAGAGGTGAAGGGTATGGAGACTTAATTGCCCCTTCTAGCTCAAAGGTCAACCAGCGGTCACGTCCTGTCTATGACCTTTTCCAATAATGTTTACTGGTGATGGAAGTTCGGAATGCTGTTTTTATGCAGACCACTCCACTCGGGAGTAGTTAAAGATTCCATGGCCAAAGTTAGGGAAGGCCTTGCACAACAAAAGAAGGAACTGGAAGCACAGTGAGAAATCCTGGGTTAAAAAAAAAAGAAAGAAAGAAATCCTGGGTTATTTAACTTTTTGTTTCTTTGTATGTAATGTGCTGTTTTCCTCTGGCTTTTCTTTATTTTGGTTTTCAGTGCTTTGACAATATTGTCTGATCGTGATTTTGTTGACTTTTTCCTTGTGGAATTTGTTGAGCTCTTTGAAAATTTTCCCTTTTTTAAAATGTCCTATAACTGAAATCATTTGATATGAAGGCTTTTCAGATTGGCTTCTTTCAGTAAGTAATATGCATTTAAGTTTTCTCCATGTCTCTTCATGGCATGGCTGCTCATTTCTTTTTAGCTCTGAATAAATCCATTGTCTGAATATACCACAGTTTATTTATCCATTCACTTCCTGACAAATATCTTGGTTGCTTCCAAGTTTTGGCAATTATGAATAAAGTTGCTCTAAACATCCATGTGCAGGATTTTGTATCGACATAAGTTATCAGCTCCTTTGGGACATACCAAGGAACACAATTGCTGGAATGTATGGTAAGAGCATGTTTAGTTTTGCAAGAAACTACCGATCAGTTTGAACAAGGGTGTCAGTTTCCTTTATTTATCAAGTTTTCACTCTTATTTGTTTTATCCACATGTGACTCTTAGAAGAACATAATACACACATATCTACACACACAACATACACTCACACACTCATGCCGAGGTTTTCAATTGTGAAGTCATAACCCTAAGGAAAAAGAAATGAACTTAGTTTCCATTTACATTTCTTTGCCTCCTATTTGATTTAGACAGAATATTACTATAAACATCTAAGCCTAATATTGATTAATAGGCCATTGCTTCTCAGAGTTTAATGTGTATGCGAATCTTCTAAGGATCTCATTAAAATGCAAATTCTTATTCCATATGGCTGGAGAATGCCTGAGACTCTACATTTCCGATCAATTCCCAAATGACGCTGAGATTGGGGTCTGAAGAGTGCACTTTGTGTGCAAGGGACTGCAGAGTCTTCCTCCAAGGACAGTGCACTGTTTGAAATAAACCAATTGAGAGAGTGCTCTTTCCTATGAGAGACTTTACAAAGATGCAAAAATATAAGGCAATTTTCTTTTTTTCTGAAGGAAAACCTTTCTTAATTTTTTGCACAAATACTAACAGATCCTGATGGATGCACACTGAATGACAGCTACATGGATCTAGAAAATACAAATAGTTGTATATATTTTAGAACGAATCATGAAGGCCCTAGAACTTGGTGTATCAGTTCATGATTCTCCCCAATTAGTACATCCATTGCAGCTAAGGACTTTAGCTCTGGAGACTGGCTAAAGTAGAAGATAAGCAAGGAAGGTCCGTCTAACAAGTCAGTGGATTCTGAAACTCATCTTTTTTGCCTTCAGTCACGAGGTCTAATTTCCAAATCACCCTGTTCCCAGATAAGACCAAACCAGGAACATACGGAGTAGTCTTCAGCCTTTGTTGTAACCACTCATATGTGAGCCTGGTCTATGTCTGTCTTTGTTTATTTACTTTATCACCTATTCTTTCAAATATTTGACAGGGATTACTGTGTTCCAGGTAACGAAGATATAAAGCAGAGTAAGACATAATATTTATCCCCCAATGTCTCCCAGACTGGTTAACAGGCCCAAGTTGAGCCCTGTGAGCCATCTGCCTGGAGGTGGTAACTTTGCCTGGGTCACACCAGGCCCTTTCTCCAGGGACTATTCTCTCGTATTTCAACATCCTGGGACTCTATTCCACATACTATGGACAATCTTGAACATTAAAACTCTTATTTTGAATATTTTCACCACCTAATAGAGACTTCCATTATTCCATTTACTATCCCCAGATAATGTCTTTTGTGACAGAAATCCTCACCCAATCGGACACATATTTTAATATCACATGTGTTTGGAATTTCTTAGTTTGGGCCAGTGGCACCCTCCTAGGGTGTATGCCTCAGGGTCCCGTTAGGCATGGCCTTAAGTGGGAGTGAGAACTGACCCTTTTTAAGGTTCTCCCTTCTCTGGTTGCTTTGTCCTGTTACATAGAAGGTGTAACAGTTCCTTCCTTGTTTTTTCCTTCCTGTTTTTTTCTCTCCTGATAAGGGAGAAAAATCCTACTTCCTCCACTGTACTTGTATATGAAACAAGAAGAGATTGAGGGAATGGAGAGGGTGAAAATTTGTTATCCTAATTTGGTGAAACTCTTCTCACTTGAGCCTCTCACACATGCACCATTTTCTCTCTCATGGTCACATAATGTTTTATATTATATAAAAGTTATGTGAGGGACGCCTGGGTGGCTCAGTTGGTTAAGCAGCTGCCTTCGGCTCAGGTCATGATCCCAGCGTCCTGGGATGAGTCCCGCATCGGGCTCCTTGCTCAGCGGGGAGCCTGCTTCTCCCTCTGCCTCTGCCTGCCTCTCTGTCTGCCTATGCTCGTTCTCTCTCTCTCTCTCTCTCTAACAAATTAAAAAAAAAAAAGTTATGTGAATATATTTCATGTCTGGGAGCATTTCAATACCTTTTTTTTAAGATTTTATTTATTTATTTGACAGAGAGAGAAATCACAAGTAGACAGAGAGGCAGGCAGAGAAAGAGAGAAAGGGAAGCAGGCTCCCTGCTGAGCTGGGACTCAATCCCAGGACCCTGGGATCATGACCTGAGCCGAAGGCAGAGGCTTTAACCCATTGAGCCACCCAGGCACCCCTATTTCAATACTTTTAGTCAAGTGTTACCAGGTGAAATAGAAGCACTTTGAAGGACTGGGATAGGCTGGATTTGGTGCTTGTTTAGCAAAGTGAGAGGGGCTTTCCTAAAACATGCACGTGCACACACATGCACACAAAAGTGTTGAGACGTCAAATAAAAAATCTTAGAGTTGGTAAGAAGGATAATATTTGAACTCTTTATAAGGCAGGACTTGCACACATGTGCTCTTAGGTTTTGAAGAAGAAATTAATTTTTTCTTATCTATATTATATATATTAAGCAAATTCTTATATGCAATATATATTTCTTTACAGAGAAATATATATTGTTTCCCCTTGAGTTGAAAATAAGGAATTGGAAGAATGAAAATTAGTCTTCATCATTTTCTTTCTTTGTTTTTTTCTCTATAAGCCTTTATATTATTTTCTAATATTCTTTGTGTTTCCTGGCCAATAATGAAGATTTTGAAGAAAATAGGTCATTTTAATGTCAGTTAGCTCCTTACCAAAACTTTATTACAATTTTTTTTCTTCCTTGTCTCCTTCCTTGAGCAAACCTGACACGAAGCATTTCCACAAGAGTCTGTTCCTAGAGAAATTAAGGTCAGTGAAAGGCCAAATCAAACAGTAGCAGATTTAGAAGAAAAGATGAATGGTGCATTTCTCAACTGCACCAGGGGAAGCAAACTGCATTATACTTTCTCAGTTTTTCTTTTTTCTCTCTCTTTTGTTATTTTACTTTTACAGAACATTAGAAAATACAGTGCTTATATATAATAGGCTATAAGATAATCTTTAATTGAATACTCTGATTTGTTTTGATAACATGTTTATTTAGATTTACATTGGTAGTTTTACTTTTTCTGTTCTGAGAAACATAAATGACAGACTGGGAATCTGAAAGAACCAGGTATGAGTAACTGAATGATTAACTTACTGCAAGATAGAGCTCAAATGGAAATAGTTTGATTATGAAGAAAAGGGATGACATAAGGAAGGAACCTCATGATCCCCCTAAGCATGGCCTCCCACCACCAAGGACATCATCATTTTATTGTCACTCACACGTGAAATCTAAAGTCTCCCTTGACTGACCTAACTATAGTCTACTGGTCCAGTTCACGCAGCCCCCAAACTTCTGCCTCGCGAATGTTCTTCCATGATCAATTTCATATTCTCAAACATGTAGAGTAGAGGTGCGTCATTTTTATATGACATACATATTACTTTAGTACTTGATTTAAATGCAGATGCCAGACACTGTCGACCTCTTTTTTTTTTTTTAATTTATTTATTTGACAGATAGATCACAAGTAGGCAGAGAGGCAGGCAGAGAGAGAGGGGAAGCAGGCTCCACGCTGAGCAGAGAGCCCGATGCGGGGCTCGATCCCAGGACTCTGAGATCATGACCTGAGCCGAAGGCAGCGGCTTAACCCACTGAGCCACCCAGGTGCCCCTGTGGACCTCTTTTTTGAGAAGGACTGGCATCAAGGACAAGATTGTATTTGAAGTAGTAGTACTTTAGATTCTAAAGAAGGCGACCAGAAGTTTACACTGAGACAAGCGTTCTCCTACAGGATAAAGTTTAAGCACAGCCTTCCTGAACTCAAGGTACAAAGCACCTGTCCAACCATACTACTTAACCTTGCCCAGAAAGTTCTTTACTTCAGCGAAGTTATTCTCTTCCTTCTCCCTCAGATACCGCATCTTTGGGTTTTAAGAATCTTTGCCGTGTTTCGCTAAGTTTGGAATGCTCTGACCTTAGCTATTCGTCTGCCAAATGCCTGCTCGCCTTTATAGGGACAAATCAATCTCTGCATCCCCCATGGGGACTTGTACTGACGTCAGACACTATTCAGATTTGCTCCTTTTGTATGTCATGTATATAAATTGTTATATATTATATATGTTATATATCTAAATTATTACATATTTTGTATATAAATTATTATATATTATATATAAACATATATATATATATATATATACACATACATATTTTGCATCACCGGTTGTCATAATGGTAAGTGCAGCAGAAAGGATTTTATAGATACATTGCTTGTGTTTAAGACTTATACTGGTTCCTTTCCTTTTTTTTTTAAGATTTTATTTATTTTTTTGAGAGAGACAGAGACAGAGATAGCGACAGAGAAGTCAAGAGAGAGCACAAGCAGGAAGGAGAGGGAGAAGAAGGCTCCCCACCAAGCTAGGAGCCCAACATGGGGCTCGATCCCAGGACCATGAGACCATGACCTAAGCTAAAGGTAGATGTCCAACCCATTGAGCCAGCCAGGCATCCCTGTAGTGCTTCTTTTCCAATCTCCTTTTTCATAATTGTCTTCCCTCACTTTAGGAAGAGAAGTGTGACTCTTCTCATCAAGACTCTTCCTATAGTGCACTGAGGGGCAAAAAACCAGATTAAGTATTGTTCTCTGAGAAGCCTCATTTAATGAAGGCACCATCCCTCTAGGAAGGCTTCATGATTCTCCCTAGCTCAAGCATATATCTATTTAAGTTGAGGCATGTACATGAAGTGGAATATATAAAATGCAGTTAGGATGTTTTAAAATCAAATTCAAGTATGCAGTATTATAATGTGGGGTAGTAGGGGTATTGACAATTCTATTTTCATGATGTTAACTATTGCATCTCCCAGCAGTTGTAGAAGGATGGTACATCTATGAAAGACAGCCTCAAAGTTACTGTAAGCAAATCCCCCCTTTTCTTTTTTGTATATGGAAACATTTTATTAAAGGTCTTCCTTCCTTTTTTTTTTTTTTTTTGTTAACATACACAAAATAAATTAAGTTGTATTCCTGAAAGAAGAAATTGATTAAGTCAATTAGAAAAACATCTAAAATATTTCTAATTTTATGAGATAGTTTCAAATACCTATTTTAGCTCATTTTAACTCCACAGACAAGGTACCTCTTAAAAAAAAAAAGAGTAGGGGATATAATTCAAAGATATTTAGTTTCAATAAAGCCTATATACCCACCCCACGAATAAAGAAAATAATTAACTTTAGTGTCTTTAATTAACTTTAATCAAATTCTTTGATTTAAAGAAAAGTGAAGGAAAATTGAAATGTGTTTTCAGATAAACTACCATTTAGTTAATTGTTGATTGAAAAATGTCATATGATATTTGGTATATAATTTGGAAATAGTGCAAATACTTGAACATTGCCACATGAAATGGCTTGACATTTTTATCTACTTGTTAATGTACATTCACTTTCCATCACCTCAGATATAAATAACCAAAAAAGAAATATACATTGATGCTGAACTATTCTCCTTCTAATAATAAATCATATTCCTATATTGATATAAAATACTATAATAACATTTTTAATCTCAAAGAGAGGCATTTTCAATATTTTTGTGTTGAATAATTAACAAATTTTCTAAGACTTTTGTTTTTGATCAATTCTATTTTAAAAGCAATTACAACAATAACATAGCCTAAATTATTTTTTAACTTAGAACCTCATAGTCTTAGCAAATAAAAAGTTTAAATTAATTTATATATAGATAAATAAAAATTTGAATTTATGCTTGTAAAAAATCGGTAATTTAAAAATGTGTAAGGAAATGCATCATTAGCAAAAGTCTTTTTTTTTTTTTTTTTGGACTATTGAGCAAACACATTAAAACCACTACTTTATATCTCTCTTTTAACATTGAGTCATATGCATATCTGTATTATTTGATGGTTTGTTATATCCATTTTTCTTTATTATGTCCTATTGCCACGGTGAATTGTAAGCTATTTCTGGGCATGGATTTTTTTTCCTATTTTGTTTTTTTTCTCTGATAATAAAAAAAGTATATCCAATAAGTTATTGTTAAATTATAACAAATATTGACCTTATTTCTAAGAACAAATATAACAATTCATCTTTACCTACACAGAAGACACAAAACACTGAAAATAGACACAAACTGAATAAAACAAATAGTACTCAGAGAAAAGGCAAATTTTTATTCCACTGAAGACTAAATTTTGAAATAAAGTTCCAGTCAAGCAAATATTTAATTCTTTCTAGAAAATTAATATTTAAAGCTATAGAGAGACTTTCTGAATCTAGAACAGTATAAAATAGGAAACATGAGTTTCAGTCCTTGCCCTACCACTTATTTGCTGTGACCCTAAAATATCCACTGTTATTCTTCTGTTCCCTAAACCAAAATATGGGAAATCATTACATGTAATTAGCAGATATCTCTTAGGTTAAAATGCAAATGCAAAGTGTCTTGTCAGGATCTTTTACTGTTATAGTGTGAAGCACAGCACACAGAACCTTAGTGAAGGCAAGTCAATTTCATGAGCATATTTTAAAATATCCCTTTTTTAGCTAGGAATAAATGGGTTCAAAATGCATCTCTAAAATATGTAGTTGGGAGAAGAATTTCATCCATTTAGTCTAACTCTCAAGAAATGAGTTCATTAAAGATTCAAGTGTATGTGGTACACAATAATGTAATTATGGAAGTTTTCACAGTTGATGTGTGACATGCCTGGTGTGACCAATAAATATACACTGAGTCTGAAGATTGCTGAATAAGCAGATCTTGAAGCTTCTATTAAAATTTGAAGTCAATACAGGCCAAACTCTTTGTGACTCTATGCCAGGTTGTAGTAAACAACACGTCAACTTTAATGTGCCATTATAGACATTTGTAATCATTCCAGTTAACTGCTACTGGAACTGACATCCTGTTTTTCATTCCTCTACTGCCACATTACCAAGCAAACTCGATCAACCTCAAATTCATCACAGCATGGCAACAAAAGATTTGTTCCCACGTGTTCAACCATCCTTTCCTTACTTCTCAGTGAGAAGTTAATATCTTTACCTATAAATTCTTGGCAATATCATGTCTCAAAAGTCAAGCAATTACTTAATTCTTATGGCAATATATTCAGAGAAAAATATTCAGTGACTTGAATGGTATCCATATTCCTTGTAGAGTCTTTTACCCTCTTGAATGGTAGTGTGGTAGGATTCTAACAAAGCCCAAAAGTAAAGCTTCATTGAAACATTTTTGAGCTTGGTTCAATATACTAATCGAGTTTTGAAATAATATTAACCTTTAGAGATATTTACCAATGTCGTTAGAAGTTTACGTTCTTCGGAGTGTAGTGACAGCTCATGCTAGAAAGAGGAGACAGATCATGTTGCCTATGAGGTTCAAGACAGGGTTTTACTCATTGTCTAGCATTTTTACAGTTGTTAATAATACATTCGTGTTGTGAAGAACACCACTTACGGGGAGAATCTCTGAATATTAAATTTTTTAAGAACTCTACTAGAAATCAATCAAGTCTACTAGAAAGTCACAAATGTTTAACAGCAGAGGGCAATCTTCTCTAGCAATAGTATATATAGGGCAAAAGCCCTGGCTATAGTTTCTACTCTGAAACTATTTTTTTGTTTGTTTCTTCACTTTCTCTGAAATTATATATATATGTATATGTATACATACACACACATTTATGTATGCACACATACTATTTTGAGCACATAGACTACCTTCTGCACTAATCTTTCATGTTTGAATTATTATTGTTGTTTTAACTAAACTGTTCCACAATAAACCATAAAGGGCAGAATGAACAAATCTGTTACAAGTTCATCCTAAGAGTAATACGCCATATAGTGAAGGTTCAGGGGCTGAGAGACAGAGTATTCATCAATTAGAAGAAAAACACCAATAAAGCTATGGTAGCACCAGTATATTCTGTATTCTGCTATGATGTGCCCATTTAAACTAGAATGAAAATCTATCCAATTATAACCAGAAGACAATCTAATAAATTTAAAAACAAATCAACTAAGAAGTTGCCTGCGCTAATAGTAAGCATCTGTCTTTAGTACAACTTGACCCTACACTTTAAAAGTCAAAATTATAGATGTGTCAGAAGTAAAAGTAATGGAGCACAAAGAAAAGTAATACAGCCAGGAGAATGCTTGGGGATTCAGATTGAACCTGTTGATCCACAGGAGGAAGATTTCAGGATGTAACCTAACTGAACTCAAGGCCTTTTGGCAGTTCTCAGCAAATGAGAGTGAATTTGCTGCAGTGCAGCTCCATTTTACTAAAACATGCGGAAGCTGCTACCGTTATTGCTTTTATTAGAATTTTATATAATATCCTAAAAATGTAAGAACACTCTCTTCCTACCCATTAATGGGCTAATAGCTTAGACAGAATTTTTTTTATGTTGAGTATCAAAATAATTGAATTTTTATTTGTTCATATTTCTATCCCATGTTTAAATTTCATATTTGGGACCTGAAAAATTGAGTTTTCACTTGTAACTAATGATGCGACAAAATTCAGCAGGAAAAGTAAGCTTAATTTGAAAGGAGGCAGGAGAGGGATTGAGAGCACATGGCTTCTTAAAGCTGCAAGAGGCTATCAGGATTAAGGGTCAGTCATATTTCTGGCAGACACATTCATGAATTGCCTTTTGGTATTTCTCAGTGTAACTCAGCCCAGCCCTGAAAGTGGTAGAGACCCATGGCAAATAGTTACAGTGATTTCTACACATCCCTGAAGCTAGCCTCCCATTTCAGAAAAAGGCATTTTCTCAGATGCTCCATAGAGGTTGGTTAATGGAGTCTCTGAGGATACAGGAAGAAAATTCTTAAGAAAGTAGGAAAGAGAGACTTCAGATTCTGCATGTCCCTAGAGGGAGTGTTCAGAACCCCTCTCAAGCTAAAGGGTGAACTGGACTCCGGTGCCAGAGAAATCCTAATAGTGACAGGCATTTTTGCAAAATAAAGAAGTTCAGAATTAGGGAGAGAAGCCAAATTATGCTCTTTTTATTTATTATATTTTGTAGAAGCAAGATTTATTTTAGTTATAAACTAATTTTGTATAAATATAATTGCATACTCTGTAATGTAGTAGATAAATGGAAGAAATTACAATGTTCTACATATTATTATTTTATCATATATACACGTATTAAATATAACATTATTCTCTAATATATTATTTCTTAGCATGTGAGGTACTCTTGCGGTACTTCAGCATACTATGGTAACAAGGAAGAGAAAGTCCACTCTGGCCCACTGCATCTTAGAAAGGTTTATTGATATTTTATTGCTACAACTATTATGGAAGCAGAGGCAGTAATTCCTCAACCCTTGTTCCAAAAGGATTAAATACAACCAAAATTTCTATAAGTCAAAATCTCCATATTCTGTTGCCCTCACAGAGGAGCATCCTTTCCTGCTTCACCTTACTTCCCACAACCCAGCCAGGAACTAATGGGGCTATTCCTATGTGAAAAATAAATAAATAAATAAATAAAAGGAGCCATGCTTGTCATGCTTTCTTGATGCTAACACTGGAGAAATATTTTCTTGGTTAAGGTCTCACATAGCAGTTGATTGTTTTTATGGGCTTGTGGCAGGCTCTATAGACCAAATAATCAGGCTGGTATATTCAATTATCCTTACTTCTCAGCAATAAGGGTGACATTTGAGGTTTTTTTCTATGTCCTGTATCAGGGGGACGGGTGAATATAAATGTTAAACTTAAAATATGGAAAAGGTTAAGGGAGATTTTTTATGACAGGGGTAATTTCTCTGACTCAGAATATCTACCACTATTACCCTATTTCTGTTCTACCACTGTATTTTAAGAACACATAACTTGTTTCCTGAGATTCACAGGTTTATCAATTGTGCCCCAGGATGGATCATATGCAAAGTTTCACTCATGCCTGACATACTTAATCTAGATGAGTAAGATAATAAGATGTAAGCCTGGTGAAATTTAGATGAAGGTTTTGACTTTGAATTGATGTTATAATGGATTGAGACTTTGGAGACCTGGAATAGGATGAATGTATTTCGCATGTTGGACGGACACGAATCTTTGGAATCCAGAGGGCAGACGACAATAAGCAGGATAATGGCTCTAAATAACATCCATGTCCCAATTCTTAGATCTTAAAAACGTGTTACTTACTGGCAAAAGAGACTTTGCAGATGTGATTACATGAAGGGCCTTGAGTTGGGGGAGATTACCCCGGATTATCTGGGTGGGCTCAAGGGGTTTTTAAATCAAAAAACTTTTCCTGGCTGGAGTTATGAAAACATGGTTGGAGAGATACAATTTTGCTGGCTTTGAAGATGGGAGGAGGCCATGAGCCAGACAGTGGATGGCCTCTAGAAACTGGAAAAGACAGTGAAATGGATTCTCCCCGAGAGGCTCCAGAAGGGAATGCAGTCCTGCTAATGCCTTTGTTGTAACTGAAGGAGACTTTTGCCAGACTTCTAACCTGCTGAACTTTCAGAGGCTATATTTATGTTGTTTAAGATACCAAATTTGTGATAATTTATTATAGCACTAGTAGAGAACTACTACAGATAATAAAATGAACTATTTGTAGAGACTACATGTATAATATGTCCGATTGCCATGTACGATTATTTTCTTTTTTAGTTATTGACATTCCCTGACTCATCCCAATATAACTTTATTTTTCCTAATTCCCTCAGTAACATATGATTTTATCCTTCCCTAGACTCCATCTACTTTACTTACGATAAACTTTGAATAGGTCTTAACATTCTCACTGAACTATATATTTGTTAAGGGCAGAGCTGAGGTTTTTTCATCTTTGTATTTCCTTTAGCTTTTGGTAACTTATTGTTCACTCAATAAATACTTGGCAGAAATGTATATTAGATTCTCTACAATCTATATAGTCTATTCATTAAACTACTAAAATAATCAATAAACTAGACTCTCTGTCACTGTGTACCCATCCGTTCTTTGTGGTAGGATGATAATTTGCTTTTGTATGAGTGTTCTCAGAGGAAAACTGCTTAACATTTTACTCCTTTCCATCACTGCTGCCATTGCTGGTTATTGTTATTATCAGTGCTGCTTTGTTTTAGAATCAGAAAATATTGTTGGGTCTAAACTTATTGGCTTCAATTTTATAAATTCACTTTTTAAGAATAACAGCATTGTTTTTACTGGAAACCATGTATGAGCATTGTAAAACATGTAACAATATAAAAAATACAAATAACACAATTTAAAATCATCCCTATAATCATAATGAAGAAACACCCATCATTATCATTTGGTGAACATTATTTCAGATATCCTGAAATGGAGAGAAATCAAGAAAACCAGATAAAATGGTTTTATGATGAGACCATATTATGCATTATAAAAATACCAGCATTATAACTATTATTTTATACCATATGTTTATATAATTAAGTTATAACTATGTTCCAAACAGAAAAATTGGAGTACAATTAAGATGAGTATTAAATTTGTCATCTTTGCTTTTGACTGTGCAATCATTTCACCATCTCTGAATCCAGGTGAATTTGAAGTGTCCCAAGGATGCCTCTTTGCTTATCTTGCTCCATGCATTTGCTGTCAAGTAAAGTGTGTAAAACAACTCTTCAGGGTTAATGTACTCTTTATCTCCTCATACTGTATTTGGTTTACACTTTACTTACACGGGTAGAAAAAGTCAACAGTTCTGGAATGAGTATACTTTAGTATTTTGCTACTGGAAATAACCCATTGCTGTTACTTCGGTGCCTGCTGGTGAACTCTCAAAAGACTGAAGTGTTGTGAAAGGATTAATGACTTCCCATTGGCACTAAGGCCTCTAGACAATATGAATCACCATGGCTCAGAACACTCTCTGATGCTCTTGGCTTCAGGAGATTAACTCTCTCCTACTCATCTGCCATCAGCCAGCAAGGGTGAAGAATACATCCATCCTTCTCAGTCCCATGCTTGAGAACAAAATAGCCCTGAAAGTTTCATGCAGTTAGATTTCCTTCCTGAAAAGAATATAATCCCGCATCCATCCATTTACTCTCTTAGTCATATATACATATATATATATATATATATAGAGAGAGAGAGAGAGACAGAGACAGAGACAGAGAGAAAGAGAAGACAGTGAGATAAACAGAGACAGAGAGAAAGAGAGAGAGAGCCTAAAATATGTCTGGTATTATCATGGATTCTTGTGATCTGGGAGAAAAACAAAGATATGAAAATGCTTGCCATCATGGAGCTTACAAATCTAATGAAAAGCAAGATAAATTATTGCCTATATGAGATAGTAAGAAATAATAAAAGATCAATGAAACAAGAAGTTAAAATAAAACAAGGAAAAGAGGTAAGTAGCTGAAGGGAGGTTGTATTGTTTTTAATAAGGTGGCTAAAGATTAAACTATTTAGTAGACCCCATAAATATGGTTTATATAAACTAATTAATTAATCTTAAAAGTAGCTCAACTAGTAAATGGTTTGTTTCTAGAGAAAATTTTTTAATATCTTGTTAAGATTTTAAGTAGGTTTAGTACCAGACCATATTTATTTGTTTCCTGGGATGAAATTTCCAAGAAAAGCCTTAAGGAAGTTTTTCTACCTACTCAATCTGAATATAGTGTGTGTATGCTTGCGTGTGTGTGTGTGTATATACATATTATATATATATATGTATACACACATACATATTTAATATTTATATTTATTCTATAGATAAATATATATATATTTAGTATATAGAATATACTTTAGCAGAGAAAGAGTGAATGCCTACAAATTATTTTCACATGCCCACAATTCAATCAATTCAAGCCATCAGATCACAGAATGTTACTAAGTAGCCAGAGAGCCTGAGTTTGAAGGTCTTTTCTATGTTAGCTGCAATAAGTCTAACAGCATTTGGCTCAAAGGAGGTGGATCCTCATGTTTGTTGTATCTGATGCTACATGTTAGCGAACATGTAGATTACAGATTATGAATAGGAGCACTATTAGTACTCTCAGGTCTTTTGGAGTAAGACATGAGAAAAAAATTGAGATGTATTTATAAGAAGAGCTTAAGAGTATAATTCATTGGACCATCTTAGCTGAATTCTTTCTGTTCTCAAAACAAACTGGAAAACATTGTTTTAAAAAGGTAGTATGGTTGCTGATCTCTGATCAATTTTCTTTGTATAATAACTCATTGTCAACATTTAGTGAACACTTTAGTTACTGCTAGGAGAAATATGAAGGCAAAAGTAGACTCATCCATTACACTTGAGAAATTTACAAGTGAATTGGGGAGAACGGTCAACATAAGAAAAACATTTTAAGTACAAATATAAAGTGAATAAAATAAAGCCAACATCTGAGATGTACTGGGTTTCAGAAACAAATCTAAATCCTATTAGACATTTTGTTAAAACAAGATATGTACAAAGTATCTTTTTATGTGAACTATGCACCAATCATAATTTTATGTCAGTTAAAATTTCCAGATCTCTACTTTCCTGTAATGAGTGATACGTTTTAAGAATTGACAGGATTTTTTGTTGTTGTTGTTTAGTCTAGACTGTGATTTTGCTTGGTTAATCTGTTGTACTAAGTGCATTTTATCATGCTTATTTGTCAGGAGTTGAAATTTCAATTTTATGTGTGCTTTGGTGCAATACTATAATTTCTGTCTGCATTGAGGAATTAAAACCGAGTTATGTTGGTGATACCTTTAGATGGGCTGAAGGATTTCCAAAAATGCCAAACCAAGGAGCAGGATGTCAGGTGGAGTAAGTGTGGATAATCTAGAAAACCCTATAAAAATATAAGTACATTTTGAAGTAGAAATAAACAAATATTGCCCCCCGGGAGACCGATAATCTCCACGGAGTTTAATGTTTTACATTGGAGACACCAGCCCCTACCAAGCCTGAAGCATATTTTACTAGAAATAGAAAACCCAAGTGTTAAACAGAATTTGAAGTAATAACACATTACTCAGTTTGGGTAAACATGAAGTTTATACTTTGGAAAATATAGTAAATGATATGTATGTTTAATTTCATTTTTGAAATATGTTCATTGTTATCACATAGAAATGCAATTTATATTTTATATTGACTATGTATCCTGAAACATTGTTAAATTTACTTACTTTAATGTTTTTTAAAAAACATTTCTTAGAACTTCCTATGTACACAAGCATAACAGTTGTACTCCTTTCAATATCTGTACATTTTATTTTATTTTTCTTGCCCATTGCACTGGCTAGACCCTTGGGTATTGAAGTGATATGAATAAATGCCCTCACCTTTTTTTGAACTTTATGAACAAAGCCTTCACAATCTCACAGTGTCACTGTTGAGTACTGGGTGAACTGTAGATACTAATAAATTCTGTTTATGAAGATGAGTGGATTTTCTTTTACTCTAGGTGGCTAAGAACTTTTATCATTAATGTTGAAATTTACTGAATAGTTGCTTTGTATCTACTGACATAGTGATATTGTCATAACTTACATTTCTCTAATGAATAATGATGTTGACTAATTTTTCATGTGCTTATTGGTTATTTGTATATCTTCTTTTTGAAGTAGTTGTTCAAGTTGTTTGTCCATTTTTTTGAGTTGTTTAGTTATATTATTATTGAGATTCAAATGTTCTTTATATGTTCTAGATTTGAGCCTTTTGCAAGAGACATTTTTGAAAATAATTTCTTTCACTGTGTCTTGCCTTTTCATTTATTGTGTGTTTGGAAAATAATATTTTTTAAATCTTGGTGAAACTTAGTTACTTTTTTAATAGTTGGTGTTTTTTTGTGCCCTCTTTAAGAAATATTTGCTTATCCTAATGTATCTCTTATAGCAATGTTTCTCCCATATTTTCATGTAAAATGCAATAGCTTTAGAAATAAAAACAGTATGGTACTGGCACAAAAACAGGCACATGGATCAGTAGAACAGAATAGAGAGCCAAAAATAAACCCATAATTATATGGTCAATTAATCTTCAATCAGGAGGTAAGACTATCCAATGGGAAAAAGTCAGTTCCTTCAACCAATGGTGTTGGGAAAACTGGACAGTTACATGCAAAAGAATAATACTGGACCACTTTCTTACACCATACACAAAAATAAACTCAAAATAGATGAAAGACCTAAATGTGAGACAAAACATCATCAAAACCTTGAAGCAAGCACAGGTAGTAATTTCTTTCACATCAGCCATAGCAAATTTTTCTAGATAGGTCCCCTGGGGAAGGGAAACAAAAGCAAAAATAAACTATTGGGACTACAACAAAATTAAAAACTTCTGCACAGTGAAGGAAATAATGAATAAAACTAAAGGCAACCTATGGGATAAGAGAAGATATTTGCAAATGACCTGTCTGATAAAGGGTTAGCATCCAAAATATACAAAGAACTTATACAACTCAAAACCAGAAAAACAAAAAATCCAAATAAAAAATGGGCAGAAGACATGGGAATTTCTCCAAAGGAGACATTTAGATCGTCAACACACTCATGAGAGATTCTCGACACCCCTCATCATCAGGGAAATGCAAATAAAACTATGAGATATCACCTCGCACCTCTCAGAATAGCCAAAGTCAAAAACAAAATAAACAAGTGTTGGAAAGGATGTGGAGAAAAAGGAACCCTTATGTACTGTTGGTGGGAATGCAAACTGGTGCAGCCACTGTGGAAAACAGTATGGAGGTTTCTCAAAAAATTAAAAACAGAACTACCCTATAATCCAGTAATTGTACTACTGGGTATTTACACTAAGAATACAAAAATGCTAATTCAAAAGGATACATGCACCCCTATATTTATTGCAGCATTATTTACAATAGCCAAATTATGGAAGGAGCCCATGTCCATCGATAGATGAAAGGAGATATATGTCTACCTATCTCTATATCTATAATGTATATGTACATATATATAATGGAATATTATTCAGCCATAAAAATAATGAAATGAAAGAATGAAATCTTGCCATTTGCAACAACACAGATGATCTAGACATTATAATGCTAAGGAAAACAATCAAGCAGAGAAAGAAAAATACCATGTGATTTCACTTATATGTGAAACTTAGGAAACAAAATACATGAACAACAAAAAAGAGATAAACCACACACAGATCTTAACTACAGAGAACGAATGGTGGTTACCAGAGGGAGGTGGGTTGGGGAATGGGTGAAACAGATGAAGGGGATTAAGAGTACATTTATCTTAATAAGCTCTGAATAATGTATAGAATTATTGGATCAGTATACTGTACACCTAAAACTAATATAACACTGCATGTTAATTATATGGAATTAAAATTTAAAAATTATAATAGCTTTAATTATGGGTAGATCCATGATTTGAGTTTTTTCTCATGCATGATTTGAAGTAAGCATTAGGGCTCAACCTTACCCCTCACCCTCCATATGATATTCAGTTGTCCTAGTATCATTAGTTCACAAGATTTCTTTTCTCTAGTAAATCCTGTTGGCAATTTTGTGAAAACTCAATTGACCATGTAAATATAGTTCTATTTCTGGACTCTATTTTCTTCCACTGCCCTATTGCACCAATGCCTCATCTTGATTACATTGTCTTGATTATTGCAGTTTAAATCTTCTAAGTTGTTCTGTTTTTAGAAAATTGTTTTCACTTTTCTAGATCATTTGCCTACGTAAACATTTTCAAATCAGCTTGTTAATTTCTTCCAAAAAGCCTGCTAGAATCTGTAATGGGATAGAATTTCATCTACAGATAAATGTGGAAAGAATGTCCATTTTTAATAATATTGAATCTTTCAGTCCCCAAATATAATGTATCCCTGTATTTTCTTTCAACCCTGTAAATTTCTTTTATAACGTTTTGTAGTTTTCTGTGAATAAATATTATACACATTTGGTTAAACTTATACCTACATATATTATTTTGTTGCTATTAATAATTAAGCTTTAATTCATTATCTATGTTTTTATCATGAGATATAGTTTAAGAATTGTATTTTTAATGCTTATCTTGTATCCTTCCTACACTAATATATTAGATTTGACAGCTTTTTTAAAAATAGATTCCTTAGTATTTTCTACATTAACAGTCATCATTAGCAAATAAAAATACTTCCCTTCTTTTGTTTCACTTTGTATGATTTTTTTTTTACCTTATGGTACTGGCCAAGAACTATAGTTAAATGGTGAATAAAAGTGGAGAGAGAAAATATCCATACATTTTTTTTCCTCTGACTTTTGGCATTCAGATTTTAAACATTAGGGATGATTATATACTTTATTCTTCTATTTTTGTAGATTCTAGGTGTCTGTTGAGTACCTTCTCTTTTTTTTCTTCTTTTCCTTTTTTAAAATTTTAATTTAATTTAATTTTTTTTCAGTGATCCATAATTCATTATTTATGCACAATACCCAGTGCTCCATGTAATACACGCCCTCCTTAATACCCACCATCAGGCTCATCCAACCCCTCCAAAATCCTCAGTTTGCTTCTCAGAGTGAGAGACAAACAATGAGAGTAACTTCTCTTTAATCTGTAGGTTACTAAAAGAGTTTTTTCATGAATGGAGGTTGAATTCAGTCAAATGCTTCTTTTGGCTTTAATTCAGATAAGCACTTTGTTAATAGGGCTAAATACAGAGATTAATTTTCTAATGTTAATCGACTGTTTTTGAATGTTTGTGATAAACACATTTGGTCATGGTGCATTATTTTTATTATGTAATTACAGAAATTGACTTAACATTTTTTTAAGGTTTTTAAAAATCAGTTTCTTGGGCTTTCTTTTTCTTTTCTTCTAATGTCAATGTCTGGTTTTGTCATCAGAAAAATAGTAGCCTAACAAATGAATTGGAAAATATTCCCTTCAAGTCATTCTCTAAAGAGTTTTTGAGATTTGTATTACTTATGCAGTAAATGTTTCATAGAATTCACCAGTGAATCCATTCTGTGTCTTGAGTTTTGTCATTTTTTTTCAACTTTTTTTTTAAGAGAAGGCTTTTAATTATATTTTCAATTTATTTAAGTGGCATAGACCTATTCAGAATTCTATTTTAAATGTCTTACTAGATCAATTTTGGTAATGTATGCTCTTCAAGAATTTTTTTGCCTAGGTTATCAAATTTGTGCATAAATTATGCATAATATTCTCATATAAGCCTCTGGCATTTGTCATGATCCTATAACTCAGGATTTAACAGAGGATCTGTTATGATAGTTTCTCCCATTCCAGATATTGGTAACTTATATCTTAGGTATTATTTATCAATCCAGTTAGAGGCAAGTTAATTTTTTTATTAACATATTATGTATTATTAGCCCGAGGGCTATAGGTCTGTGAATTGCCAGGTTTACACACTTCACAGCACTCACCATAGCACATACCTTCCCCAATGTCCATAACCCAACCACCCACTCCCTAACCCCTGCACCCACAACTCTACTTTGTTTTGTGAGATTAAGAGTCTCTTATGGTTTGTCTCCCTCCTGATTCCATCTTGTTTCATTTATTCTCTTCCTACCCCCTGAAGCCCCCACATTGCCTCTCCACTTCCTCATATCAGGGAGTTCATGTGATAATTATCTTTTGCTGATTGACTTATTTCACGAAGCATAAGACCCTCTAGTTCCATCCATATATATATATACCACCTCTTCTTTATCCATTCATCTGTTGATGGACATCTAAGTTCTTTCCATAGTTTGGCTATTGTGGACATTGCTGCTATAAACATTTGGGTGCAAGTGCCCCTTCGGATCACTACATTTGTATCTTTAGGGTAAATGCCCAGTAGTGTGATTGCTGGGTCATAGGATAGCTCTATTTTCAAATTTTGAGGAACTTCCATGCTATTTTCCAGAGTGGTTGCACCAGCTTGCATTCCCACCAACAGTGTAGGAGGGTTCCCTTTTCTCCACATCCTCACCAACATCTGTCATTTCCTGACTTGTTAGTTTTAGCCATTCTGACTGCTATGAGGTGGTATCTAATTGTGGTTTTGATTTGTATTTCCCTGATACTGAGTGATGTGGAGCACTTTTTCATGTGTCTCTTGGTCATCAGGGTGTCTTCTTTGCAGAAATGTCTGTTCATGTCCTCTGCCCATTTCTTCATTGGATTATTTGTTCTTTGGGTGTTGAGTTTGCTAAGCTCTTTATACATTTTGCATACTATCCCTTTATCTGATATGTCATTTGCAAATATCTTTTCCCATTCTGTCAGTTGTCTTTTGGTTTTTTTAACTGTTTCCTTTGCTGTGCAAAAGCTTTTGATCTTGATCAAGTCCCAACAGTTCATTTTTTCCCTTGTTTCCCTTGTCTTTGACATTGTTCCTAGGGAGAAGTTGCTGCAGCTGCGGATGAAGAGGTTGCTGCCTGTGTTCTCCTCAAGAAGTTTGATGGATTCTTTTCTCACATTGAGGTCCTTCATCCATTTTGAGTCTATTTTGGTGTGTGGTGTAAGGAAATGGTCCAATTTCATTTTTCTGCACGTGGCTGTCCAATTTTCCCAACACCATTTGTTGAAGAGCCTGCCTTTTTTGCATTGGACATTCTTTCCTGCTTTGTCAAAAATTAGTTAACCCTAGAGTTGAGGGTCTATTTCTGGGCTTTCTATTCTGTTCCATTGATCTAGGTGTCTGTTTTTGTGCCAGTACCATACTGTCTTAATGATGACAGCTTTGTAATAGAGCTTGAAGTCTGGAATTGTGATGCCACCAAGTTTTGCTTTCTTTTTCAACATTCCTCTGGCTATTTGGGGTCTTTTTTGGTCCCATATAAATTTTAGGATTATTTGTTCCATTTCTTTGGAAAAAATGGATGGGATTTTGATAGGGATTGCATTAAAAGTGTAGATTGCTTTAGGTAGCATAGACATTTTCACTATATTTATTCTTCCAACCCATGAGTATGGAGCATTTTTCCATTTCTTTGTGTCTTCCTCAATCTCTTTCATGAGTACTTTATAGTTTTCTGAGTACAGATTCTTTGCCTCCTTGGTTAGGTTTATTCCTAGGTATCTTATGGTTTTGGGTGCAATTGTGAATGGGATTGACTTCTTAATTTCTCTTTCTTCTGTCTTGTTGTTGGTGTAAAGAAATGCAACTGATTTATGTGCATTGATTTTATATCCTGACACTTTACTAAATTCCTGTACAAGTTCCCGCAGATTTGGAGTGGACTCTTTTGGGTTTTCCACATAGAGTATCATATCGCCTGCAAAGAGTGATAGTTTGGCTTCTTCTTTGCTGATTTGGATGCCTTTAATTTCTTTTTGTTGTCTGATTGCTGAAGCTAGGACTTCTAGTACAATGTTGAATAGCAGTGGTGATAATGGACATCCCTGCCGTGTTCCTGACCTTAATGGGAAAGCTCTCAGTTTTTCTCCATTGAGAATGATATTCACTGTGGGTTTTTCATAGATGGATTTGATGATATTAGGTATGTGCCCTCTATCCCTACACTTTGAAGAGTTTTGATCAGGAAAGGATGCTGTGCTTTGTCAAATGCTTTTTCAGTATCTATTGAGAGTGTTATATGGTTCTTGTTCTTTCTTTTATAAAGTATTGTATCACATTGATTGATTTGCAGATGTTGAACCAACCTTGCAGCCCTGGAATAAATCCCACTTGGTCATGGTGAACAATCATTTCAATGTACTGTTGAATCCTCTTGGCTAGTATTTTGGTGAGAATTTTCACATCTGTGCTCATCAAGGATATTGGCCTGTAATTCTCTTTTTTCAGGGGGTATTTGTCTGGTTTTGGGATCAAATTAAGGCTGGCCTCATAGAGTGAGTTTGCAAGTTTTCTTCCATTTCTATTATTTGGAACAGTTTCAGGAGAGTAGGAATAAATTCTTCTTTAAATGTTTGGTAGAATTCTCCTGGGAAGCCGTCTGGTCCTTGGCTCATGTTTGTGGGAGATTTTTGATGATTGTTTCAATCTCCCTACTGGTTATGGGTCTGTTCAGGTTTTCTATTTCTTCCTGGTTCAGTTGTGGTTGTTTATATGTCTCTAGTAATGCATCCATTTCTTCCAGATTGTCAGATTTGTTGGTGTAGAGTTGCTCATAATACGTTCTTATAATTGTTTGTATTTCTTTGGTGTTGGTTGTGATTTCTCCTCTTTCATTCATGATTTTATTTATTTGGGTCCTTTCTCTTTTCTTTTTGATAAGTCTGGCCAGGGGTTTCTCAATCTTATTCATTCTTTCAAAAAAGGAGCTCCTAGTTTCGTTGATTTGTTCTATTTTTTTTTTTTTTGGCTTCTATTTCATTGATTTCTCCTCTGTTCTTTATGATTTCTCTTCTCCTGCTGGGTTCAGGCTTTCTTTGTTGTTCTTTCTTCAGCTCCTTTAGGTGTAGGGTTAGGTTGTGTATTTGAGTCCTTTCTTGTTTCTTGAGAAAGGCTTGTATCGCATTATATTTTCCTCTCAGGACTGCCTTTGCTGTGTCTCACAGATTTTGAACTGTTGTGGTTTCATTATCATTTGTTTCCATAAATTTTCCCAATTCTTTAATTTCCTGGTTGACCCATTCATTCTTTAGAAGGGTGCTCTTTAGCCTCCATTTATTTGGGATCTTTCCAAATTTTCTCTTGTGATTGAGTTCTAGCTTCAGAGCATTGTGGTCTGAAAATATGCAGGGAATGATCCCAATCTTTTGATACCATTTGAGACCTGATTTGTGACTCAAGATGTGATCTATTCTGGAGAATGTTCCATGTGAACTAGAGAAGAATGTGTATTCTGTTGCTTTGGGATGGAATGTTCTGAATATATCTGTGATGTCCATCTGGTCCAGTGTGTCATTTAAGACCTTTATTTCCTTGTTGATGTTTTGCTTGGATGATCTGTCCATTTCAGTGAGGGGGTGTTAAAGTCCCCCACTATTATTGTATTATTGTCAATGTGTTTCTTTGATTTTGTTATTAATTTGTTTATATAGTTGGCTGCTCCTATGTTAGTGGTATAGATATTTAAAATTGTTAGGTCTTCTGAAGCCAATTAATTTTATTAATCTCTATGAAAATCCTGTAATTTCCTTGATTTTCTCAGGTTTTTTTTTTTTACTGTTCTTTCATATTTTCTTCCTTCTAGTTTCTTTATGTTTGCTTTTTCTCTCATTTCTTAAAGTATGAACTTGTATCACAAGGTCATTAATTTTTAGATCTTTCTTTCTTCTATTTAACTTTATTTAACTTTTTAAAAATTTAACTCTATTTATTTATTTATTAACTTTATCTATTTAACTTTATTTAATTTCCTTTCTATTTAACATTATAAATTTCTCTTTACACATAGATATTTTTATATTTTGTTATTATAAAAATATTTTTTAATTTTTTAAATTTTCTTATAATTTGCTCTTTGACCCATGGAACATCTAGGGGTCTGTGTTTAATTTTCAGAGATTTAGGGTTTATGGTTATCTTGTTGCTATTGACTTCTTAATTTAATTCTTTTATGTTCAGAGAGCACACTGTATGATTTTAATCTTTTCAAGTTTTTTTTTTTTTTTTATGGGCCACATATGATCTATCCACTAAGCATCCCATATATATCCAAAAATATATGTGCTGTAGGTTTTTGATGTACTGTTCCATAAATATTGGTTAGGTCAAAGTGGCTGTTTGTATCTTTCAGACCTTTTATGCCTTTGACAATTCTTTTCTTTAGTTGCTCTACCATTTGCATAGAAAATATGTTGAATTGGTTTTCTATTGCTGCTATAAAAAAATCACAAATTTAATGTCTTAAAATAACATCTGTTTATTATCTCACAATTCTGTAGGTCATAAATCTAGGGACAGCATGGCTCTGCTATTTCTCTGTTTTTCTATTTTCACAAGGCCAAACAAGGTGTCCCAGGGCTGTGCTACTTTCTGGTTGCTTTGGGGATGAATGGACTACCAAGCTCCTTCAGGTTGTTATGAAGAATTCATTTTCATGCTGTTGTAGAACAGAGATCCTCACGTCCTTGCTGGCCGTCCTTCAGAAGTTATTTTTAGACATTCCTTGATTCATCTCTCCCTTCCTCCATCTTAAAAGCCAGCAATGATATTTAGAGCCCTCTCACACCTTAGGTTCCTTTAACCTCCCGTTCTGCCTCATTTCTACTTTTCTTTTACTGACATGACTCTCTAACTTTTCTGCCTTCCTCATCTGCTTCTAAGATCTCTTGTGATTGCACAGGGCTCATCTTGATAATCTAGGATAGCTGATTAGGAACTTGATTATATCTGCAAAGTCCCTTCATAGCAGTACCTAGATTAGTGTTTGATTGGTTAACCAGGGTACAGATCTTGGGGAATTTCTAGAATTCTATCTGCCATTGTTGCCAACATTTTTAGTCATTATGTGGATTTTGCTCTTTCTCCCTTTAATTCTAACATTTTGGGTCCATGTACCTTGAAGCACATTTATTAAGCCATACATATTTATTTATTCCTTATGAATTAACACTTTCATCCATAAGAAATGCTGACTTTGTCTCTGGCAATACATTTTGTCTTGAAATGTGTTCTATATGGTATATATCCCTTCTTGCCTTTTTATTTCTTATTTTTCTGTTTGCATGGCCTCTTTCTTCCACCCATTTACTTTCAGCATCTCTGTGTCTTATATTTAAAATGTTTCTCATATAAAGAGTGTATAGCTGGATCGTAACTTTTTACATCTAATCTCACAAGACAGTGAGGTTTCTTAAGGAAAAGTTAGGAGGTGGTTCTCTTAGGGTTTCGAAAACCAATATGCTAGCCTGCACTTGGCCCTACACATTTGTTAAAAATCCTGCTTTTTTGTTTTTAATCCCCATATACAACAGTCTTTACCTTCTCCCACTCATCTAAGGGTAAAAGCCTATGTGGGTCTCTTCTCTACTAGGAGAGGCTAATGTTTTCTTATTTGGGTTCCTTTAGTTTTCTATGCATCCTCAGTTTTCTGATGGGTTTTATTTTTTTTTTTTAATAATAATGTAATTTGTGTTTCTAGCAAAGACAGAGTAAAAGGCATCAGGTTTATCCCCTTACTTAAAAAAAATAGTTTTGACATCTGGCAATGGAAGACAATGATCCTGAGAGACAGGAAAAAGATAAGCCCTATAATTCCACAAGGTAAAATCCTGAAGACAGTGTCCAAACAGCAATGCAGGTAAGAGGAATCCAGGAGAAGACCTGTGGCATAGACATCAGAAGAGAACTAAACCATGTAAAAATTACAGTGTAACAAAAGAACAATAAAAATGCCACAGATCAAAACTATGAAACACAGACAATGCAATTTTTTGATAAATGTGTGTAGTCTTGTATACTTAAAGTAAAAATTACATAGGATGATGATGAGTAAAGTATACTTTCAACTGTGCAACTTAGAAAAATAAAAACTAGATCTAAAGAGGGGAGGAAGAAGAAAGTTTGAAAAGTAATAAAAGCTAATAACTAGAACACAATAGAAAGTTTTAATAAAAACAGAATTCAGTATCTGAAAGAAACTAATAATATAAATCAACATTGGGAAAATCTGCTCATGAAAAAGAGAGAACACTTCAAATAAGCGATATTAATTTCCAAATGCAAACAGTAACTGATATATATATATATATATATATATATATAGAGAGAGAGAGAGAGAGAGAGAGAGAGAGAGAGAGAGTCACTACCATAGATAGTTTTTGTAATATAAAGGCTAACTTTGTCTGGGGTTTGGTGGGGGAAGAAAAAAAGGACTCCATAAATGTTTTGAGTAGAAGACCAGGTCCAGCAGAAGAAACCATTCGAAAGTATTTTAGGAAAAAAAAAAAAAAGAAAGACACCTTTTATGGCATGCATCTTACCAAAGTGGTAATGTATGTGAGTATTTGTGTTTGGAAGAGTCTCTGAAAGAGATTACAATATTCAAATGTCCCTATAAAGTAATTTCCAGGCTTACCATAATTTCATGGTCTTTTATGTGGATCCAGGGTACTATGGAATTATTTGAATCCTCTCATGTTGGGATCCCCTTGGGAAGAATCCCAGGACAGTTTTGTTTCATAATTAACCCTTCCCTACAGTGAGCAGGATTATAGGACATCCCATTGCCATTTTCCTGTGGGCTTAACCATTATTATTCATGAAACTCTTATCCAGATCATCTTTGTCCATTTTCTACCACTTGAAAACCAATTAAAGATTCTTGCGTATTTTCTCCTGCAAGTCATTTACAAATGACAGTGTCTGGGAGGGTATTTTACAAAGATTGTCAGTAGATTGTCTTTTATTAAGAAACAAATTCTCTGAAAGATCCAATATACCCCTAGGAAAAAGCTGATGCTGACACACTTTCAGAATCCCTGCAGTTGACTAGAAATGACATTTAAACTAAAGGCCCAGAGAGATTTGACAGCATTCTCTCGAAAGCATTATGACAGGAACTCCTTTAGTTCTATGAATTTTATATGAACATTTTTTCTCTGAAACTGACAGTTGGAGATAGCTTCTGTTATTACTGAAAAGTACAGACATGTCCTTTTAGTTCAAAATGAAAACAACCATTAGTGATAGATAAATGTTTCTTTTCCCCTCTACTTCATCTGTTTTAAGTTACAAACCCTCAGGATAAATATGCCTAGAATGTAAACAAGGTTTTTGGTTGTTTGTTTGTTTGCTTTTATAGCAAATGTTACTTATGGTATGATATGTCCAAGATTTACCTAATTCTTTGTCAAATACTTAACCTGTTTTGCAGATCAGTTATCACAGTACTGCCCTAGCTTATAATGAAACAAAACTAGAACTGTCCTGAACTCATATTTTTCATGCACTTCCCAAGTGAATAACCTTTCATATGACTTGCAGTTTAGAAAGATATTAACTGACCAAGCATGAAAAAGAGAAAAGTTGACAAAACATATTATAGAATTCTAGAATATCTGAAATGGGAATTGAAATATCCAGAAAAAATACTTTTTAGTAATGTGGAATTTTTTTTCCCATTCAAAATAATGGAACACATTTTTGTTAAATAATGATAGTAGATAAAGTGGCATATCTTTGCCTAAAATGTGCATTAATACATTCCATAGCTATATTTTTAAAGATTTTATTTACTTATTTGACAGACAGAGATCACAAGTAGGCAGAGAGGCAGGCAGAGAGAAAGGAGGAAACAGGCTCCCTGCTGAGCAAGAAGCCCCATGTGGGGCTGGATCCCAGGGCCCTGGGATCATGACCTGAGCTGGAAGCAGATATTTAACCATCTGAGCCACCCAGGTGCCCCATAGCTATTTTTTACCTTACAAATAACTAGAGTAAAATGGACACCCCAATAATAAAATAATAGGATATGTCCTTATTTTGGGAGTTTCTGTGCAATGCTTAAGTTCTTACCATTCTGGATTTAAATCTTTATAGTTTATACCAGTATTTATTTATTTATTTATTTATTTATTTGCCATTTGAGGTTTGATAAACTTACACCAATCAGATTGATATCTACTATTTTTATAAATGAAAGCAATTCTTTTCTTGCTTTGCATTTTATATTCTCGAAGCTGACTGTGCACGTTCTCTTCTGAATTGTATGATACCAATTTTTCTTTCTTGCTTGTAAAACTGTTGAGCTGTGATGAGTTTCAAGGTATGCATTATTGAATATCAATTCCAGATATTATCTTCAAGAGGATATGTGAATAGAGAAGTGATTTGAAGAATTTAACTTTCAGTGGATCTGAAACTTTATTTCAAGGGTTTCTAGTAAAGATATAGTTATCCCATTGTCAGGAATATTAGGAATGGCTTTTGATGATTTTCAAATATGTTTTACCAACTAATAAATAATACACACTATTACACAAATGTTGATAATAACTAAAAAATGTCATGGTAATCAAAATAGCATAGACTGTAAAGCACTCAGGTAATTCCACTTAGCTTTCTTTTTTTATTTTTTTGTAAGATTTTATTTATTCATTTGACAGAGAGAGATCACAAGTGGGCAGAGAGGCAAGCAGAGAGATTGGAAGGGAAGCAGAGAGCCCAATGCGGGGCTCGATCCCAGGACCCTGAGAACACGACCTGAGCCGAAGGCAGAGGCTTTAACCCACTGAGCCACCCAGGCGCCCTCCACTTAGCTTTCATTAAAAAAAAAAGAGACAAACCAAACATTTTCTAAAATTACTCCATTTTCATTGGCTATGAAACAAGTGGAAATAGCAATGTAATGAATTCTGTATATATATATATACACATACATATTTCAGAAACGAAATTAGATACACAGCAATACAGGAGACTTTGAAAAATCAAAGTTCAGACTCCAGCCTCGTTGTTTACACACTTGTGTTGATGAAGCTTTTGTAGAATGCAGTTAAAATAATATGTAAAATAACATCATTCAGTTGTTTAACAAACAACGCACACTTACAAAGGGGAAAATTTATGATTGGGAATATTTTAACTCAATTTGGAAAGCAATAAAATCAAAATAAAGCCTAAGGCCATAATACAGTTAGTCATAATACTGTCTTTCTCTGTTTACTTCAATTCTTAGTATTTCTCTCTTTCCATATGCTTTAAAAATGACACTTATGATTTTTTCCCTTCATTAACTCCTCAAAAATTAACCTCTGGGTTCTCATCATTCTGTGGGCCACAGTTTGACTTGGGAAATAAATGAAGAATAAAAGAAAAAGAAAGTTTGCTCATTAAATGGAATTCAAATGAGGCATGGCCCAGGAATATTGGCTGTACTGCTTAATATATACCAAGTAATATCAAGCTTGAATAGATCATCCTCTGCAAGGCAGGTAAAATCTACTTATACTTGTGAGTCTTTGGAGATTGAAATAAGTTAAAGCCTCAGTAGGGTTGCTGTGTCTGAACTCTGGGATGAATATTTATCAATATTTCCTTCACAGCTAATTCTATTTGTGTCCTGTTTAAGATATCTTCACATCCCAGAAGGGCATAAAGAGATATTCACCTTAGATATATATAGTTTAAGATATTCTAGAAGTTTTATTACTTCACCTCTCATGACTAGCTTAAAATACAAATGGAATGGTATGGATTTGAGTCAGAAAATATAAATCACTCTTTTAAAAGTTTTTTTTTTTTCTTTTCTGAAAAAGGCAGCAGAGAAATGGAAAATAGCAGAAGAACTAGAGTATCTAAAGAGTTTATGTTTGTTTACTGATACAGTTGATTGATTGATTAATGGATTGATTTTCCAGACCTCAAAGCTTGTTACCAGCTTATAGAAAATATCCAGGAGGAAGGGAGAAATTAATGATGTCAGCAGAAATGAAATATATAAGTTGAAGGCCTTGGGAATGTGAGGAATGAGTAGTTGGGACCTATTACCTAGGTGTGGGGGTTTTCCACTGACAGAAGTGAAGGGTTTTCTTGCCTTGTATCAGAGTGCAAAAGGACATAGGTACATGAGCACAGTGCAGAGGGAACTTCTGCTTGAGTAATTTCATTTTCTTAATAAAGTATAAAGCTGTGTCATTAGCTGAGAGGGGTCTATAAGAGCAGGATTTCAATGGAGAAGTTATATTACATCCATATTTTAGGAAATGGGAATGCAGATTATTGTCCTTTCCCACAGTTCATAGCCCCCCATATTTCATGTTTTCCTGTAAGGTGGGGGGGGAGTGTTTGAAGATGTGTGTGTGTGTGTGTGTGTGTGTGTGTGTGTGTGTGTAGACTAAATGGAATAAATGTAGAATTTAGCTTTGTTTTGTTAAGTGACTTCTTACCCACTGTCTATAGCCTTACACATATCAGATAAACAGGATAAAAAGCAGTTTCAATACTCAAGAGAAGATTTATCAAAGTAAAAACAATGAGTCAAAACATGAAGGAGCTTCAGGTGAAGGATAATGGTGCTTTTGACCCAGAACCAAGCTGGAGTGCAAGGAGGACGGATTATGAATTACCACTATGGTGTAAGTCCTTAAACCATGACCTGCTGGCCCACCAAGTGCTATCAAGTGAACCGTGGCAACAGGGTAATTTCTTCCCAGTATGTAAGTCCCATATTAAAAAGGTTCTGGGCATTCTTGGTACCACTGTACTGTAGCAACTTGAAAGTTCTGCAGCAGATGGGAAACATTAAGAAACATAAAAAGTTTTTTTTTTTTTTTAAAGACTCTCCCAAGGAAATCTTACATAGAAAAACTGTAAATTGCAACTCCAGTGCCTTCAGGGAGGCTTTTATATTTTACTTATTCTTGGGATACATTATAGTGTGTTGCTTCAGAATTTGTTTCACTTTGCTTTTCTTCTTTAACTTTACTAAATGCCCGGCTTATAAAATTATCCTAAAATCACACAATAGAGGGGTGCCTGGGTGGCTCAGTCAGTTAAGTGTCTGCCTTCAGCTCAAGTCATGATCTCAGGATCCTGGGATCAAGCCCTTTGTCCAGCTCCCTGCTGAGTGGGGAATCTATTTTCCCCTCTCCTTCTGCCCCTCCCCCATTATCAAATAAATAAAATCTTAAAAAAAAATCACTCAATAGAAAAGAGTTTTAAAAGCCTGGTAAACTTAATACATGGTAAGGCAGGAGAGATATTTCTCTTTATTTTGATACAAAACTGAGCCCAGGAATTATTTCCCTTTTTAAAAAATTTTATTTGCTTACTTTGTTGGAAATTTTCTTTCTTTTTTTTTTAAGATTTTATTTATTTATTTGACAGACAGAGATCACAAGTAGGCAGAGAGGCAGGCAGAGAGAGAGGGGGAAGCAGGCTCCCTGCTGAGCAGAGAGCCTGATGTGGGGCTCGATTCCAGGACCATAAGATCATGACCTGCACCGAAGGCAGAGGCTTCAACCCACTGAGCCACCCAGGCGCCCCTTTTGGAAATTTTCTTGGTGTCTCTTTTTCTCTCTCTATTCCTTTGATCACTTCCTTCTTTCTTTTCCTCTTGAATTTTTCCCAGATCTTTTACATATAAAGTCCATAAGCTAAGTTTTCAAATATATGAGAATCAAAAAATCAAAATCTTTATTCCTTTTTACTCTTTTTTCTCTTTTTATCTCCTTGATTCTTCATTTCAATAATTAATTTGGACAAAATTAACCCTACAATTATCTCTTAGATCATCTACTTAAAAAGTAAAAGTGACAGATGCATTACCATGAGTAGTTGGCTTAACATACATTTTATTAACTTCCAAACTCATTAATTCATTTGTCATGAAAAACTTCCAAACTCATTAATTCATTTGTCATGAAACATTTACTGAGGGTATCTATGTGAATGAAACAATAGTAATGGTTTTCCTATAGCCATAGCTGAGGATAATTCAGTGATTTGAAGCAATAGAAAATGCTGGTGATAACCATCAGATCCTGAGCCATATTGCCTGAATTTGAATGTTAGCATTCACATTTATTATTTGGAGGATTTTGCAAGTTACTGAGGCTGAGACTCAATATCTTCATCTGTAGGTGAAGACAGTGCTAGTATTTTCCTTATTAAATTATTATTGTGATTTAATGAGATGATACCTGAAAGGACTTTCACTAATGACGGATAGAGAATAAAGGCTGAATAATGTTACTTAATGTTATTATCAAGTTGAAAGTATAATTGGTTACTACTTTCTTAAATATTTCTACAAATTAGTGGCACCATTTTCCCATTCTTTTTTATTGGTGATATGGTAGGCAATCAATCACAGCATTTCTATGTGTATTATGTGATTATATATATATATATCTCAATCAATTACCTCTACATTTGTGTTGGTCTCCATAATGACCCTGTACTTCAAAGTCTAACAGTGATGGAATATTTCTGTTCATGACAAAGGATAAAATCACAATAATTTCTAATTTTATGAGGAATATTATACTATAATGTGAATTAAAGTGTAATATATGATTATATTATATATATGATATTTATGTTTGTGAAATATGGGGTAATACTGGAATACAATATATTGATGTTTCTACTGATCATCTCTGACTTAAGGGAATATAAAAGCTTTTATATCCTGTTTTTACAGTTTAAATTCAATTAATTAACATACAGTGTATTAATAGTTTTGTAGCCTTTTTTAATAGACTTTATTTTTTAGAGCAATTTTAAATTTATAGAAAAAGTTTGCAGTGAGTACAGAGTTCCCATATCTTCCTACTATCTTTATGTCTGCACATAGTTTCTCCTATGAATAAAATCTTGTGTTAGTGTGATGCATTTGTACAAATGACAATACAGTATTGATAAATTATCATTTGCTAAATTCCATTGTTTACATTAGGGTTTACTTTTTCTGTTTTATAGTTCCATAGATTTTGCCAAATACATGTTATAATCATTCTGTGTATCACACAGACTAGATTCACTGCTCTAAAACCTCTGAGCTTCCATATACATTGAGAAATGAAATGATTCCCATAGTCTATCACCTCACATAATTACTTTTCTGGGAAGGGAAAGTGTTAGCCCTCTTAAGATCTACTTTTCCAGCAAATTTAAAGTATACAAAACAGTATTATTAACTATAGTCACCATGCTGTATGTTACATCATCAGAACTTACTAATCTTACAACTGAAAGCTGGCCAACCTCTTCCCATATCTCCTACACCCACCCCCCCAGGCCCTGGCAACTACCATTTTACCCTTTCTATGGTTCATTTATTTATTTTTTAAACATTCTACATGTAAGTGATACCACACAGTGTTGTCTTTCTCTTTCTGGTTTATTTCACTTAGCACAATGCCCTCCAGGTTCATCCACATTATTGCAAATGGCATGATTTCCTTCTTTTTTTTATGGATGAATGATATCCTATTGTATGTATTTACCACGTAGTTTGGTCAGTTATCATCAGTTGATAAATACTTGAGTTGTTCCCATGTCTTGCCTACTGTGAATAATGTTACAATGAACATGGGAGTAAGATATCTCTTGGAGATAATTGTTTTGTTTCCTTTGGATACCCAGAAGTGGGGTTGCTGGATCGTATGGTGCTTGTCTTTCTAATTTTTGAGGAACCTCCATACTGTTTCTATAATGGTTGCACGAGTTTACATTCCCACCAATAGTGTAAAAGTGTTTCCTTTTCTTCACATCCTTGCCAACATTTGTTTTCTCCTGTTTTTCATAACAGAGATTTGCTCTCGTATGAGGTGATATATCTTTGTGGGTTTGATTTGCATTTTGCATATGATCAGTAATTTTGAGCATTGTTTCATGTATCTTCTGGCCATTTGTATGTTTTCTCTGGAAAATGTCAATTCAGGTCTTTTGCCTATTTTTCAATTGGATTATTTGTTTTTGTTTGTTTGTTTTGTTTTGTTTTGCCATTGAGTTGTATGAGCTCCTTATATATTTTGTATATTAACTCTTTATTGGATTTGTGGTTACATATATTTTCTCCCATTCCCAGGTTGCCTTCAATTTTGTTGGCTATTTCCTTTGCTGTACAGAAACTTCTAAAGAGAAAGCAAGGAACACTTCCAAATTAATTTTAGGAGGCTCAGCACTGCCCTGATACCAAAGCAAGTCAAGAACACTACAAGAAAATAAAATCATAGCCCAATATTTCTGATGAACATAGATGCAAAATTCTCAACAAAATATTAACAAACCAAATTCACTGGCATACTAAAAGAATAATATACCATGTTTAAGTGGGAATTATCTCTGGGCTACAAGGATGCTTCAACATATGTAAATCAATTAATGTTATATGCCGCATTAACAGAATGAAGGATAAAAATCATATAATCTATATGATCTCAAGAGATGCAGGAAAACAATTAACAACATTCAACATTTATTCTTGATAAAACCTCTCAACAAACTGGGTATAGTGGGAACATGCCTCAGTATAATAAAGATCATACATAACAAGCACATAGCTAACATTATACTCAAGAGTAAAAATGTTACAATCCTTTCCTCTAAGATCAAGGATAAGACAAGGTTATCCATTTTTACCAATTCTATTCAACATAGCACTGGATGTCACAGCCAAAGCAATTAGTCAAGAAAAAGAAATAAAGGCCATCCAAACCAGAAAGGAAGAAGTAAAATTGTCTGTTACAAAGGATGTGATCCTATATATAGAAAATCCTAAAGTCTCCACCAGAAAACCTCTTAGAAGGAATGAATAATTCAGTAAGTTTGCAGAACTTAACTAATTCAGTAAGTTTGCAGAACACAAAATCACATACAAAAATTGGTTGCATTTCTATACACTAACAAGGACTTATCAGAAAAAGAAATTAAGAAAACCATTTCATTTATAATAGCATCAAAAGGAATAAAATATATTCAGGAATAAATTTATCAAGGAAGTAAAAGATCTACATGTGGAAAACTAAAAACACTGATGAAATAAAGAAGAGAAAAATAAATGGTAAGATGCTCCAGACTTAATATCATAGACTTAGTATCATAAAAATGTCCATACTATTCAAAGCAATCTACAGATTCAATATAATTTAAATGTAAGACCTGAAATTGTAAAACTGCTGGGGAAAACATAGGGGGAATGCTCCTTGACCTTGGTCTTGGCAATGATTTTTTTGGCTTTGACACCAAAAGCACAAGAGACAAAATGAAAAGAACGGCATTCTAGAAAGCAGGATAGTTACAAATTATCTTACAGTAAACAATTTACCATGAGGGAAGAAAAAAAAAAGATTGGCATCTTTACCAGACTAGAAATAAAATCCAGAGTCCTCTGTCAGTTGGTCACATATGTTAGCAGGTGCTTAAATATTTCTTTCACATGTGTTCTAGTTCATAGTTTCCTACCTTGATATGTTTTATTTTAATTTTTAAGGTTTATTTTGTTCATATTAGTTTAAAAAGTTTTCGCCTTTGAAGAAGAGCACATAAAAAAAGTTTCCCCAAGTGTAAGGGTGATCCAAAGTAATGTGATGACATTACACACGTAAGGATCTCAAAAAAGCAACTCTAAAAAAGTACTAGAACTCAACAAAACATCTTTTACAGGTTGTCCAAAGAGAAGAAGCAAATTGATTTAAAACCAATTTGTAGAATATACAATGGGGAAGAATGAGCATGTTTTAAAGTAAAAAAGGAGTTTGGATTTGAAAGAATTCTACTGTTCAGATTTGTAAACCGTATTGTGCCCATATGTGACATCTACCTTCTCTAGTTAAAAAAAGAATGGTATTAAAATAAAGTCAATTTTAAAGAGTAAGAGGAAAGGATGGGAAGTGCTAGGTATGGAACTTAAAGAGCTAACTACATAAACTAGGAGCTCAAACTTAAAGGCTTAAAGATTTGAAGAAAAGTCAAAATTATAATTTAACAAGACAATAGGTTTTTAACGAAAGCCAATAAACTCAAGCAAAGGAAAAAAATCAATGAAAACAAAGTTTTGGTTGCAAGTCCTCTCTCTAATTAAGTCAATTAAAATTTATTAACATACAGTTATATCTAGGTAGAATATTACATTTTGCACAAAATAAGCAATAGTCTAATTTATTACAGTATTTATATCCAAGAGAATTTAAACCATTACTTGTTTGTTTTCTATTTCTTTGTTTTAATGATGACTAAGGCATTCAACATTTTACCTTTTTTATTTTAAAAAATTTTTATTATCTTTTAAATTTTTAAAAAGATTTTATTTATTTACTTATTTAGAAAGAGAGCAGGCACTTGTGAGAAGGGGGAGGGGCAGAGGGAAAGAGGAAATCTCAAGCCAACTCCATGATGAGGCAGGGCTCAATCTCTTGACCCTGGGATCACCATCTGAGCCAAATCAATAGACAGTTGCCTAAGCAAATGAGCCACCCAGGCATCCCATAATTTTTTGTTTGTTTTGTTTTTGTTTCTGTTTTTAAATTTTGAGGGTTAAGTGTAGAGAAATAGAAATCCATTCTTCATTACGATTTGAAATACTTCCCAAATGGCTCAAACAGGTCATGGAATAAACCAGGTAAATTTTCCA
>ML109008.1:0-22032 GCA_003697995.1 Taxidea taxus jeffersonii
CCACCAAGGCTGGGCTGCCCCAAGCCGGCAAGTCTCCGTGGGTCCCTCTCTGAGGGCTGCTAAGGGCTTACCTTTCTGGATCATCTCAGCTAGGTTGGGCTGGGCAAAGACTTTGGCCACTCGGAACACCATGAGTGCATTCTTGGGGCTGACCAGGTCGGTGCGGAGCGCGCGGCTCAGGAAGCCCACGAAGAGCTTGGTATACATAAGCAGGTTCTCCTGTACAAAGGGTGCCCTGGGGAGCAAGGTGGTGCATCAGGGGCTACACCACCCACTGCGTCCCCCCACCTCGACCCGAGCTCTTCCCGGGCTTCTGGACTCTCCCCAGGCACAGCCTCCAGGGCCACGGGAAGTGGGGGAGAACAAGGCCTCCTGCGGACACAGTCCACAGTCCCGCACGGGGTGAGGCCCTTCCCCAGAAGACAAGGGCTCTATGGCAGGGCACAGAGGGTGGAGGGGGTCGAGTGGCAGCGTGGGGTGCGAACACACATGTGAGTGGATGAGAGCAGCAAGGGGACAGCATGGAGAAGGGCCACCAGCTGTTTCCGCAGGATAGCAATCCCGGGGCCCAGTCAAGGAGGGCAGCCTGTCCCCCCAGCGCCGGGAGCACGGTGGGCCAGGGCTCACCATCTCTCTGACACAGCCCGGGGTTGGCAGTCACTGCTCGGAGCCGGCTTCTCGGGTGCGTACCTCCAGGGCTGCAGGTAGCTCAGCCACATCTCCAGGACCTGGCAACACACTCACGTGCTGAAGGCCTCGCGGCCGGCAGTCTGGTAGGTCTGGGGCTTTGGGCCAAATCCTCAGGTGGCCTGGAGCCCGGCCCCGGGGAGGCAGCGTGGGTGAGCAGGAGGGAGTCTAAATGTGGGGCTTCGGTTCCCGGTGGGAGGAGGGTGGGGCGGCCACCAGGTTCTGGCCTCTTCCCACCTACCCACTGCCCTCAGAGGGCCCAGGAGGGAGCTCTGCACACCCTCCTGTGAGCTTTATTTTTTTAAACCTTATTTTGTTAGAACGATTTTTTAATGTACACATAGCTGACACAACACTACGTTAGCGCCAGCCCCTGTGATGCTGAGCCCTCCTGCTAGCCTTCCGGAGGCACGGAACATGGAGTGCTTCCCTGGCCAAGTGGGTTAGGTACAGCTCAGTGAGGCTGGGAACCCACCCAGCACGGACACCTGGGGTCAGAGCCAGGGAGGACAGAGTTTTCTGTACCCGAGGGTTGGTTTTGGAAATTCAAACAAGCAGAATGTGAACCCCCCACCCCCCGTAAGGCCTCCTCACCAGGCCTTGGCAGTAACAGCTGACTCCCTCCTGCGTCCACCCCATGGGGACCTCTGCCACCGGGCACACACAGGGCAAGGGGAAAGGTGGAGAGATGTGGCTAACACTCACGGCTCTGAATGACGCATCCAGGGGCCAGTGGCCGAAGCAGTGCTGCAGGAAGAGGTAGAGCTTCTGTTGCACAAACCTTGGGACAGCGGCCCTGCGGGGGGGAGGGGCCCCTCACAGGTGAGCCCAGTGGCTCCGGTTTGTAAGGGCCAGCCCTGCCAGGGTGAGCGGTGGGCACCCCCTGGAGGTAAGGCCTCCTGTTCTGGCCCCATTTTTCAAAAGAAACCAAAGTTCAGAGGATTAAGTAATGTCCCAAGGACACACAGCACACACGTGGACAACCTAGTGAGGCTCCCGTGACCCCCTCTGCTTGGCTCACCACATACAAGTCACCTGCTCTGCTGGCCCCAGTCGGCCTAGGAATCGGGCCACCATCCCAGGCCTTCTGATGGAGGGAGAGGAGAAGAGAAGACGAAGGGAACAGCGCAGCACAGAACTCAGTCTCTAGTGACCAAAGAGCTACTTGGAAGTGAAGGGGCTGCCAGCCCACTGGCTTTCCTGGGCATTCCGAGGAACACGGTCACTGTCGAGCTCCCACTCTGCCCACAGCCAGGGAGGAGGGGACAAGACCGGGCAGCAACAAGACAGGGCCTTTCTCTGGGCAGTCCAGCTCTTTCAACCAAAGACGTTAGGCCCCAAAGGAGAGGCCTGAACGGGGGTGAGGAGAAAACCCCAAGGTGCTCTCCCACCTGGCCCACCCTGCAGATGCCTTGCAGGCAGTCCGTCACACCCCAGGGACAGGTCACAGTGGGCAACGTGCATGTGGGATGAGGCAGTGGTAGCCGGGGTGTGGGGGCCCCGCGCATGGCCCGTACCCACCGTTTGAACTCCTCCAGGGGGCTGGTGGCGTGGGAGTGGGTGGACGGAGAGACCTGCTCGGGCTTCAGGCTGTTGGAGAAGGCGTGCAGGTGTTTGAGCAGCAGGCGCACCACCAGCACGTGCTCCTCGGTGGGTGTGAATGACTCCTAACATTGAGGGGGGCGCGGCGTCAGGAGTCAGGCCAGAACCGTTTCTCCCACCATGGGACACATGGGCCACCCCCCCCGGGCCCTCCCCGTGCCTTGCTGGCTGGCTCTGAGGCCCGCTGAGAGCACCACAGCCTGCACAGGGCACCCACAGGCCCAGGCGACATAGCCCATGGCTCAGTGTGCCTGCATGGGGAGTGGAAACACACCTGTCAAGGGCTTCACTGTGGGCTTTGAACCCCTTTCTGTACCCTCCGTGGCTGACTTGGGTCACTGCTGCCCGCCCCAGTCCTCAGGGATCCCCTCTTGGCCAGCCCGAGGAGGAGCAGCAGGGGCAAGGCAGGCTGACATCCCCCCATCAGATCTAGACAAGTCTCCCGCTGACCTCCTGGGTGTGTGGAGACGGCTCCCTGGGGCCCCTGGCTTCCCTTTTCAGGCAGAAACATTACCCAGTTTCTTCTGCTGCTGCAACCCCCACCCTTTCATCCACTCCCCATCCTGGACCCGCCAGCTGGGGACTAGGCCAGGGCAGCCCTTCTATTGCTGATGGATCTGTGGTCAGCATGACCCCCAGGACAAGAGCAATCTCTCTCGATCTTGTGGGCTAAGGCTCCAATTCACCAAGTTCACGTAGGCTCTTTAAGACTCAGGCCTGAGAGGACAGGCTGCCTGCTGGCTGTTCCGTGACGGAGAACAGGGTGGTCTCCTGACTGGCAGAGGACGGCACCAGTGGGCCCCACCACCTGCCGGCTCCCAGCTCTGGGGTGCCCAGGCAGGCCCGCTCCTCTGCCCGCATTCAGAACCTCCAGGCCCCTGGGGCCTCCACAGAGTGGATGGACAAGCTTTCGGAAGCCTAGTCCAAATCCTGAACAATGCCGCACCCGGCAGAGGCCAGGCCTCCTGGCATAGCCCGGGCACCCAGCCACTGCGCTGCCGCCGCTCACAGCACTATACTCTCAGCTCTCCCTGCCACGGATCTGCCTCCACGGGCCCAGGCAACACAGCCCACGGCTCAGTCCACCGGCTTCGGGAGGAGATTTGCTGCTGCTTCTCTGTATGTTTACATCTTTGTGTGATGAATTTGCATCTTTTGAAGAAAAAAGTGTAAGATACTTTCCTAGTGACGAAAGTAGGAAGGCACTGATGCCAGGCTGTAGCCCCCTCCCCAGGAGTCCCCCCCCTTTCTCATTCCTGGTCCCTTGCCAACCCCGCCACTGTCTCTGCAACAGAGAACAGAGCATCTGCGTTGAACTGGAACTGCGCCCCCTCCCCCTCTGCACAGGCCCTTACCAATGCACTGGAAGCCCCTCGGGCTGTCTTCCTGCTGGGGGAAGCCAAACCTTTCTTCAGACCTCCCCTCCCCTGGTCAAGAGCCAACTCCCCACAGGAGCCTGGCCACTGCTGTACGTGGCCTCCTCCAGCTGCATGCCCTTTAGGGACACTGTCCCAAAGCCCATGGCATTTCTCAATGGGCCCAGCCCTTTGCTAAGCAGCTCCTCCTGCTATGGACATTTCTCCAGGGATCCTGCTGTTAGCCAAGTGAGACCTTCCCCGACATGCCTGAGTGCTACCCGCTTCAGTGCTTGGCCCGCCTCTGCTGGCCCTCCTGGGCCATGCTCTTCCTTCCACCCAGCAGCTGCTGCTTCTGGGCAGGAACCCTGTGTGCTCACGATCCCATTCCAGGAAACCCGATTTCTCATTTTGTACTCAAGTATCAGGTTAAGGGTTATGGTGTGCTCCCACCAAGGGGAACTGGACAGACTCCGGGCCTTGAGCATAGATCTAGACGCCTGCTTTCTGCCCAGAATTCCTGGCCTTCATCTCATGAATTGGTGAGCTACCAGCCTCCATCAGCCCAGAAACAGCCTGCAGGTCTGAATTCCACCTACCAACCTCAAATCCATCCACACTGGTCATCTCTGCCTAAAGCAGACCCGTCTCCATGAGGCTCTTGTCCACTCTGCCCACCTCTGGCAGTGAGCACAAGTCCACAAGAGGCCAGAGCCCAGCATGCTCAGGGATCGACAGCCTCTCCAGGCTGGGGGGCCAAGTCCTCGTCCTCCCCGCCCCTTGGCCTCACAGGGGCTTGGGGTTGGCAGAGCCATGCCACTATGAGCCCTGGGGCCTCCCTGTGCTCAGTCAGTTCCTGAGCGCCAGGCCCACACTGTGGGTGAGGACGGCCGCTGCAAAGGCCACACTGTTTCCACTCCCTCCAACCCGGGCCAAACGCAGAAGCCACCAACTCCCAAGAGCTTGCAAACTCTGGTTGGCTTGGGGCTTGGCCAGGCAGATCTGGCAGCTCTACCCCCCCAAACCTGCACTAGTTTGCCAAGCTGAGGGCCAAGGCAGGCTAGAGAGGACACTCGCCATGATCCCCAACACACATGAGCCTGACTCTGTTTGGAACTGGTCTGAGTCACCCCAGCCAGCCCCTCGCTTTACCACTGCACTGCCATGTGCTCCATGGCTCACACCACAGGGCAGGGGTGAAACGCAACAATAGGAGAGCAACCAGTACTTGGTAGGCGTGAAGGGCCTGGAGGCTGGGTTGGGCAGGGCTGTGGAGGGCGCTGGAGACACTGAGTCGGTAGTGCAGAACCTCCAGCTGAGAGACAACAAAGCAGAGAAGCCGAGAAGAGGCAGGGAGGGCAGAGGGCAGGACAGGGGACAAGAGGGGAGAGACCAGGGAGGGGACAGTAGGGAGAGAAAGACAAAAGTGAGCCCAGAAGTTTAAGGAGAGAAAACAAAAAACAAAAACAAAACAAAAGCACATCAGTGACAATCCACACAATCAGGGCCCCTCAGCCTCAGGCCAGAGGGACGCCACCCTCTCAGCAGCCCAAAGGGGTCATGCCCAGTGGGCAGCCCAGAGCCAGGCCCAAGGGTTGCTCCTCCACCTGCCAGGCAGAGACAGACTGACACTTAAGGTCACTTGGGCAGTGTCCCCCAAGTCACCGTGCCTGAAAGTCCTTCTAGCTCCCTGAGGTCAGCCTGACTTACTTTCCTGCCAGAGGGGCCTGGCCTCCCTGACCCCTGACTCCCATGGCGTGTGCACTCGGCATCCTGCCAGGATCCTGGGAGGCTTGCTGGGACACACCACCAGCCTCCAAGGCCCTGAAGGCCCCGAGGCTCCAAAAAGAAACTTTTAAGGAGCCCGTTCCTAGTGGGAGACCCCTCTGCTCAGGGAAGAAAAACATGTCACTTATTGGACTTCCCTGGGTTGTCCCAGAGAGAAATTTACCAAACTGACACTCTGGACCAAATTTACAAGATGACGTGGTCAGTTCCTAGGCGTCAAAGATCTAATCTGTGGCCCCTCCTGAATGGTTGTCTCTGTGGGGGCTGATTCCCAGAGTGGCGCTGAGGCAAGCAAGGCTCAGCCCACTAGGCCTGACACCCTCTGCACCCCACATTCCAGAAATCGTTAAAGGGGGCGCAAACACTCATGGGTTCAAATTCTGGGAAACCCATCTCTCCCACCTTACCAGAACTCCCCAATTCCAGACTCACAGAGCCCCTCACCAGCCCCAACGGTCCCTAAGAATCTGGCCATGGCCACACACACCCAGAGGCAGCTGGAACCCGAGGCTGGGACAGCCTGGGACATGGAGGATGACAGCTAAATTGGCATAGCTGCCCGCCCCCACCCCCGCAATGACAAGGCCTGCTAAAGCAGTCCCCTTCAGCCAAGCAGAGCTCAGAGCTGGCCTTGGTACACATCCTGCCCGGTGAGGACCACGCCTCCCACTGAGAACCATGCTACACATAGGAGAGGCCAGAATACGGGTGCCAGGCCTTGAGGAGACAGGCGCAGCCAGAGACACACAGAGCAAGGGCAGGAAGGAGCACAGCAAGGAGTGGGCTGCGCTTCAAGGCCTTCCTCTGGGCCAGACCCTGGGCTCAGCCGCAGCTCGGTGGGAATCAGAGACCACATGGTTCCCCTGTTGGGGACCTGCCCAGCCTAAGGAACACCGGGCAGGTCCCATAGTGGCCTGTAGAAGTGTGTGGACTTCAGCGACCATCTGCCTCTCCAGAAGCCCTGCTCAGTAAGCTGGGGTGGGGCAGAGGCCCAGGCTTTACAGAGCAGGCATCCACTCTGGACCCAAGCTGCCTGTCACCTGGGAGGAAGTGGGCTGGAAGCACCACGGACCTCTCGGAGCTGCACTTCTTGCATCTCCAACATCAGGAAACAGGGACCTCAAGGCTAGGATCCCACATGGCACAGCACAAGCCTGCAGAGATGATAAGGAGCCTTGGATGAAGATGTCCACAGCTGTCTTTCTCCACTTCCCGGGTCTACTTAGGTTTTGTGTTCAGCCTCAAAAAAAGGCAAAAAACCCCAAGCAAACGACAAAAAAACCACAAACACTCTCCGGGTGCCTGGTGGGGGTTTCCCAGTTATTCCCCCACTACCAGCCATTCTGGGCCACTCTCACCTGCCCTGTGGTCTGGCCAAGAGGAAGCAAATATGGGGAAGAGGGGGAAGGCCCTCCTGTCCCAGCAGGTACGGCCCACCACTCCTCCCAAGTAAGACAGTGTAGAGAACCTTTGTGACTGGCAGATCTGCTAAAAGTCACAGCGAGTGTGCTCGCACTAGCTCAGAAGACAGAATGAGCAGCCCGGAAGGCAACGCAGCAAAGCAGCCTCTGCCTCTGCAAGATCATGCCACATGCACGGGGGCTGAGTAAGGCCCTCAGGACCCGAGAGGGAAGCCCCCACCCCCCGACTGCCGTGCACCAGCCAGGAACATGCAAGTCCACTCTGGAAGCGGGAATGGCAGCACAGGTCCTCAGGGACGCGAGAAGCCCAAGAGGGAGTCCTGGCTTTGCCTTCATTCCATGTGGTGCCAAGGACAGAGATCTGAGGTACTCTGTACTTTAAGAGAGCAGCAGTTGGGGCTGCTCCCCAAACTGGTACTCAGCGGAGGGCAGGGAAGCAGAGCTGTTTGCCGAGACTCTGCAGCAGGAAAACAATTCCAGCTCCGTGCTGGATTCGCAGAGGGAAGGTCATAGGCCCCCCGTATGAATTTCAGGCCCAGACTCTTAATTCTTAAGGAATCTCTCAAGTATTCACACAGAATGCTTTCTTTTGTCTGGCTCTGACAAAAGCGACGTCTAAGAGGCAGCTCAGCAGTGCACAGAAGCCGTGGACCGCACAGCTGATTACAGGCCAGTGCTGCTCCCAGCAGGGCCCCGGTTTGCGTGTTTCAGGCTGTTTCGTGCAGTGTGACCCTGCACTCTTATTAAAGTGCCCCCCCGCCTCTTATTAAACGGACAAAGCTGTTCTACCCTGACAAGTCCAGGGGGCAGCTGGTCCCGGGCATGGAGCCCCAGGGAAGGTTTTGAGGACAAAGCTGCCTCCTCACCTCTGCGAATGAGCATGCTGCCCTGGGAGGGAAGGGAAGGAAAGGAGGAGACAGGCCAGGCCTCATGCAGGAAGGCGTCAGATCCCACCCGCTGCACAGAAGGCTGCCTGCCGCTGCTCTGGAGGAGGGAGAGAGCAGTGTGGGGACCAAGGGGAGTGAAGTCTGCCAGGGGCCACCTCGGCAGGAAAGCAGGAGGCACCGTGACGGTAGAGAGACAAAGCCAGCTGTGACTCCCAGAGGCACTCGCTGACTCTCCTGCCCCCAGAGCACAAGCATCACAACCTCATGCATTCCGGCTGCCGGGGAGGGGGCTCTGGAAGTAGCATAAGGAGGGCCCTGGAGATTACAGGCCTCCAGCCCTCATGGTGGGAGCCCACCACAGAACCAAACCCGCCTACTGCCCAGCACTGGAATAAGGGGTGGTGGTTGCAAACCAGCCCCTGAAAACTAGCTGCGATTAAAGACAAGGAGTAGCAGGTGGACCAGGCACACCAGGGCCAGAGCAAGCGGGACGAAAAAGCACAGCAACGTACCTTGGCGTGAGGGGACTGCATTTTTTGGTACATCTCCAAGGAATAATGATGAAGCCACATTTCAACAAAAACCTGCAAGAGAACACTGGGTGGTTAAATGAGTTTCATCTAGGATGTTGTGACCATTCAAAGGGTAGTTTTTTTCAACAAACAGCGCTGGGGAAATTGGTTACCTGCATCCAAAAGAATGAAGTTGGACCCTTACCTTCCACCAGAAACAATAAATGATTCAAAATGGATCAGAGACCTACATGTAAAATCTAAATCTATAGAACTCTCAGAAGAAGAGTGTGGGGAGAAGGTTTTATGACATTGGCTTTGGCGACCATTTTTTAGCTAGGATTCTAAAAGGGTAGGCAACAGAAGAAAACAGGTAAATCGGACTTCATGAAAATTAGAAAAATTTTTGCACACAGAAGACACCATCCAGAGTGAAAAAGACCACCCACAGGATGGGGAAAGTATTTACAAATTGTGTATGTGAGGAGGAATGGATATCCAGAATATACAGACAACTCCTACCACCTAAGCACAAGTAAAGAAAGCCACTCAATTAAAAAATGGGCAATGGACTTGAACAGACATTTCACCAGTCGACATACAAATGGCCAATAAAGACATGAAAATATGCTCAACATCACCAACCACAAGGGAAGTGCAAATCAAAAGCACTGGGAGATACCACCTCACATCCACTGGGGGGGGCTCTAATCAAAACCAGAACATCATGAGTGTCAGCATGGCTGCCCAATGCTTGATGGGAACACTGAACTGCTGGTGGGAACGTACAACACAGCAGCCAGCGAGCATTAAACAGAATTACCAGAATTACCATTAAGCAGAATCCAGCAGTTCTGCTTCAGGGTATAGACCCAAAAGAGTTGAAATCAAAGTGTCTAAGAGATTTCTGTACACCCGTGTTCACAACAGAACTATTCACAACAGCTAAAACGTGCAAGCAACCCTAGTGCCCACCCACAGATGAACGGAAACACAGAAAGTGGTAGATCCGTATGTCAGAGCATTACTGAGCCTTAAAAAGAAAAGAAATTTGGCAACGTGCTACCACATGGATGAACCTTGATGGTGCTCTGCTGCGTGAAACAAGACAGTCATAAAAAGCTTAAGTATTGTATGGTTCTGCTTCCATGAGATTCTAGGGTAGTCGAAATTATAGATGTAGAAAGCAGAGTGGAGGGGGCCAGGGGCTGGGAAAAGGGGGTATGGGAAACTTCTGTTTAATGGGTGCAGTTTCAGTTTTATAACATGAGAAAGTTCTGGAGATTCCTTCCACAACAATATGAACATATGTAATGCTTCTGAACAGCATACTTAGAAATAGTTAAAATTACATTTTATTGTGTATTTCACAATATATTTTGTTGTGTATTTCACCACCATTCAAAGGAACTTTTCTTCACAATTAAAAAAAAAGCCTTAGTGTTCTGGTCCAGGAAACAACCCTTCAGCATTTCTGCCCCACAAGCCCGTGTCCTGGCCACCAGCCCTCCTCACGGGCTGGCAAACCCCAGAGTCCACATTAGCTGGGACCCATCTGAAAGCACCAGAGCCCCTCTGCACTAGGGACATTGAGTCCAGCCATCTGATCTCCTGATGCTGTCTCAATGACATGGAGACTGCTGAAAGTGCAGCAGCCCATATACCAGGAGTTATGTACAAGGCAGGAAGGACAGAATCCCATCTTACCCACCTGTCAGGCTGCCAGTAAGTGATGCTCCTGGCTACCAACTCTGCTGCAGAGTTGAGCGTCAGAACCAGCTAAACCTCTCCAAGGTATATTTGGAAGAGACAGCCTGGCCTGTGAGGAAGGCAGCACTGCACCCTGGGAAGGAGCCAGCCCAAGCCTGCGTGAGAGGCTAGAGCCTGCACGGGGGGCAGACAAGGAACCCTACCGCCTCCATGTGGATCCCCACATGGGGATCCCCACCGAATCACCCGGAAGGGATAGGGGCTGCGGCCAACCAAGGTGAGAGGCTTTGCAGGACTTCTCCAGCCAGTGTTATAAAAACACTACAGGGGCAGCGGCTTCATATCCAAATGAGGGTGATCACAGGAAACCTCTCCAGCAACATGAGAGCATGTTGGAGACATGCAGTGTAGGGCAAGCCTTCACGCAGATCCACTGGAAACTGAGCAGTACTCACACCACCACGAGAAAGACAAAACTCCAAGGCCAGTGAATCCTGGGATGGAAAGCACTACCAGTGACATTCAGATTAGACAGGTGGGTGCATTTACTCCAGTCTGATTTCTACATGTCACAGCAGGAAAACACCAACAATTCAGAGGTGCCCTCAGGCTGAGGACGGTGTTTAGGCCTCTCCCCCCTGGGACAGAAGGTGGCCGGGCAGTTTATCTGGAAACAGAAGATGAGAAGGGCCTCCTCATTCTCACCTGGAGTAGTGTCTCAGACCTCCAGATCTCATGGGAGGCAGGGTCTGCATTCACAGAAGTCTGATGAGAGATGTGTCGCTTCAGGAGGCTGGTGTGGTGGAGGCCATAGGAAGCGAAGGGCATGGCTGGCGTCCTGAGGGACACACAGAAATAGGCCTTCGTTAGGGGCTCCTGCCGGCACAACCATGGGCAATCTGAATGTGAACATCGGTGGCAATGGAAGCCACTACCACCTGCTGAATCATAGGACGGCCCCCAAATCCATATGGACATACACAATCAATGAGCGGGAAAAGACTTCCCTACCACAGAGCATGCCCTGATCAATGTAAAGGGATGAAAGCAATCACCCTTAGGCAACCAGCCTATTAATAACTGATTTGGCCGGCGATAATCAAGAGACACTAACAGTGCTGATAATTACACAGGCTCAGTGTTATCTTCCCAACAAATCCCTCTTGCTAATTAACTTGGCACAAAGTACCCACTTAATTTTATAGGAGGAAAACCTGGCCAACACGCACCTGGCCCAATGATCTAGACAATGTCACCAGCACACAGACTCCACGGCTGCCAGGCCTACTCGCTAGGAAACACCAGACAACTCAAGATGAGGGCATTTTGCACACCCCAGTCCAGCTGGCTAGCAGACCCTAGAAAGATAGCCAGGGCAGCCCAAGTGGGGTCTGAGGATGAGATAGTGGCCTGGCAGCAATGCTGATTTCTTGATTCGGATAAAAGCACAGAGGCTGTGTAGGAGAATGCACTCGCTTTTAGGAAATATATTCCGAAATGTTAAAAAAAATAGCAGGCACTGTGTCTGTAACCTACTCAAATGGCCCAGGAAAAACACATACAGATAGAGAGTAAAACAACTCAGAAATGTAGGCGAAGGACCTTATGGAAGTTTTTTGTTATTCCCGGCAAGTCTTAGGTCTGAAATTCTAGATTAGAATAAGCCAACGAAACCGGGCACGGAATCCTGCCTCTGAGAGGGCGTGAACCTGGCCACCCTGGGTCCTTCTCAGCCGCAGCATTACCAATGCCTGGGCAGCCTCTCTCCCTTCCACACCCCCATGTCCCCCCTTTCAATCCTCTTTCCTCGGGAGCATTCCTGTGCTGGCAGGAAAGAACCAACCTCCCCAGGAAAGAGGTCCACCAGCAAGGCTGAGTAGAGTAAAGAGCATAGGGGGCAGCTCCCAGGTCACCAGTGTCTCCCGGGGAGAGGAGGCCAATTGGTTCCTGGCTAAAGGCCTCCCACAGCCTCAGTTCGCCCTCGGGCTGAGGATGACTGTGCACTTCCTTCCTGCACACGGTCCAGCCACAGCCCAGTGCTTGGACTGGCACACAAAAGGCTCTTTACCCCAGGGCCTCTGGCTCAGGCCAAGATCTGGTCTGACAGCCTACACAGATTCCTCCTGATCTTATTCCTCCACACGTCAGCTCTGCGTGACCTGCCTACAGGCCCTTTTCTCCAGCACCACCCACCCAGTGCCACTAATCAGCTCTGGCAACATTGCTTCGAACCCCCTGCCACCACTTCCCTGTGGGGCTTGGATGCCACATGTAGGGAGGGCTGCTAGGGGGAGAACACAGCCCACTCCAAAACCAAAGCCAGGCCTTGTCCATGGGGCCATAGGACCTGCTCACTGAAAACCCAGACACGGACATCGTCCTCACCCTGCCCTCCTCTGGTCTGTGCCAGGGCAACTGGGGTTGAGGCACCCTGAACAAAGAGTGGCACTACTGTCCCTATGAGTAGGGCCCGCTGCCCAGGCCATTCCCCTGCAGAAGGGCCAGACTTTACAGGCTGGCCGCAGGGATGGGGGCACCCCAGGCCAAAAGCCAGGGCAGCCAGAGGGCCTTACCTGGGAGCTGGTGAGGGGCTGGGCCCCCCAGGACTGGAGGAGAGTGGGGGGAGCACACTGCCTTCTGTGGGCAGGAACCATGACAGGTACCGGTCCACGAGGATGAAATAGGCACAGTCTGAAGTTCGTATGTGGAGAGCCCCAGGGAGTGGCTGGAAAAGCAAATCTGAGTTGGTGCATGGCTCTGGGTGCCACCCCTGGCTGCGGACCCCAGCAGCCTCAGGGCTCAAGTCACTGCACATGAGCTCTAGACATAGGCTACATCCCAGGGGCCAGACCACAAGCACCCTGGGCAGTATCAGGAGATGAGTTCCCCCATACAGGGGGCCTGACTAGACCCCAGAGTCCTTTTCTTTTTTTAAAGATTATTTATTTATTTATTTGACAGAGATCACAAGTAGGCAGAGAGGCAAGCAGAGAGAGAGGAAGGGAAGCAGGCTCCCTGCTGAGCAGAGAGCCCGATGTGGGGCTCGATCCCAAGACCCTGGGATCATGACCCGAGCCGAAGGCAGAGGCCTTAACCCACTGAGCCACCCAGGCGCCCCCCAGAGTCCTTTTCAACATGTAAGCTTCCTGGGCACCTCTGCCCTGTCCCCGTGCCCAGCAAGTGCTTCTTGTAGGAAGCCCCCCCAACCACCAACTGGGGAGTGCAGGTCACCCTGTTGCCTATCAAGTGTGCCCACCGGCCTGTCATCCTACGTGCGGATGGTCTGAAGAACAAAGGCTGGAGGAGGATGCAGAGGAGGAGCCGGACAAATGAGGTGAGAAGGGAGAAGAAATGGAAGGTAAAGAAAGTCCTAGGCCCCAGCCCCCACCCCCGGGGCTTTGGGAAAAAGCTGCTCAGGGGCACCTCTCTTGTACCTTTTGAGTGATGAGACTCAAAGCAAAGAAGAACATGTAGTACTCGAACGGATCTGATGGCAGCATCAGGAGGCAAACGGGCAGGGTTATTGGGCCACCCCCAGCACTGTGTCCCAAACCCCCTTGGCCTCCCCAGCCCTGGGGGGCTGACAAAGGATACTGAGAGCCAAGTTCAGGCCAAGGCCCCCTGTCGGGGGGAACTGGACCTTGTTGTGGTACAGAGGGCTGTCAGGGAGCACGCGCTCCTGGATGGACGCCTTCACGGGGCCCTGCGGAGACAGGGCATTGGGCTTGTGGGCAGGCTCCACAGGGCACCCCCACGTGGCGCAGCCTCTGGGAAGGGCTGCTGAGGGGGCGACCAACACACGGACCCTGCCTGGGGAAGCAGTGCTGTCCTCTGGGTAGTGCTGGATTAAGAGGGCCTCCACTCAGAATCGCTCATGCTATCCTCAGGAAGACCCTCCAACAGCAAGGGCAGCAGCTGTGTGAGTTTCTGAGCCTCGTCAAGGGCTTCATGTTTCCCCTCTTCTTTGCTTCCCATACTCACCAAGAAAGTCACCCCTCAATTTGCCCCTGAAGGACTGCAAACTCAGAAAAACAGAGCAACCGGTCACACAGCCCTACCTGCCACTCAGTCAGGAACAAACCAGGTCACATGATACCTTCTCCTTGAGCAAAGTCGGGAATGATACCCACCCACCCCCAGTCCCTGAGCAGACACCATGGTGTTCTCCTGTCCACGGCCGCAGGCCCCCAAGCCCTGCCCCACCCCCACCACCGCAGCCGCTGTGCAAGGCACTCTGTCCTGAGCATGATGCTTATCCCACAGCTTACTTACAGGCAGGTAGGAGACAGGAAAGTCAAACTTATAATCTTCGGCTTGAAGCTTATAAACCAACTTCATCATTGGGCCACTGACCATGAAATTAAACCAACAGAAAAAGGGCAATGAGCTGTAAACCACCTTTCTTCTTACTTTGAGAAATATCGTGTTTTAAAAATGGGACCACCATGAGGAACATCCAGCTCCACTCAGGTGACAAACCTACATACCCGGGGTCTAGAAATTCCATTGCAATGCTGTATTCCACAGGACTCATGCGTCCCTGCAAACAGCGGAGGTTCCAGCCGAGAAGGACACCATCTAGGCTGCCAAAAATGCTCTCCACCAGCCACGGGAAGATGGCGTGCAGCTCCTAAAATGGTGTGCAGGGGAGGCTTTGGGCAGGCTTGCTGAGGCCCAGTGCCCACCGCTGGGCTGTGTGCCATGCAGGCCTCCTGCCCAGTCCAGCCCTACACCCCAAGCTGTCCACTGAATGTATACACACAAACTGGAAATTTCCAGGGTGAGAATCCTTGACCAGGCTGGCTTCCTGGGCTTACACTTACTACTTGGTAATTCTGGGTAGGACTCAAATAAAATACACATTTTCAGGGTGAAAACCAGGGTTTCTCAATCTTTTGGGCTGGATACTTCTTTGCTGAGGTGGAGTGTCCTGTGCAATTTGGGAAACATACCAGCATCACTGGCATCTGCCCACTCGAGTCCAGTAACACCCTCCCCTGTGTGACAACCAAAAATGTCTCTAGATGTTGTCAAATGTCCCATACAGGATAGAGGCACCTGTGGCTTAGAACCCCTGGTGTACATGCTGACGTGTTTAAATGTGTCCATAAATGTGACAGTCACAATACTGGGTCACACCTCTGTGCAGGCAGTGCTCAGAGTTGGGAATCAGGGGCCATAAGAATGTTTTTTCAAAGAGTATATGAGACATGCCCCAAAGAGATGCTAGCAGAACTGTACCTTTGCTGGAAAATCCTCGATGACTTTAACCAAATCTTGGCACCGCTGTGCAAAGGGCTTATTTATAGAGTCAGCTTTCAGGCTAGCCTAGAAGACAGAATAAACCAAAAAAATCATAAGCCTATTCAGTTAGCAGCTTTCTGCCAACTGGCTCAAATCAAAACAGAAACCTGAGTGAAAGGTAGGAGTCAGACACACCATAGGCATGGCTCCCCAACATCTTGTGAGTCAGGTCATGCGTGTGTCAGTGGCCTAAAGGATGCAACTGGGAGAGGTAGGGGTCCTTTGCTCTCCAGACAGCCAACTCTCAGGCTTCTTCCCTGCACCCTATGTCAGGCCTCCCCAGTTATAGCAGGGTACTACACAATTTCTCGACAGAAGTGACTTCCACCCAATCCAGAGCAAGGTCTCAGCCTCAGGGTCAGCCCCACAGCCAGAAGAGGACCCTTACTGCGTAGGGCACCCCTCACAGACCACAGAGTACTCCCTGAGTGTACACACACAAACTGGAAATTTCCCTGTGATGACACGACTGTGATCATCAGTGGGGATGTCTGACAAAACAAGGGAGAGAGCAGAAGCCCTCTTAATCAAGCAATCCTGTGTTCAGTAGATAAGGGGCCAAATGAATTCATTACCTTAAGAAACAAGGCAGGCTAGAAACGACAGATGGTTTCAACAAAATTTTGACACTAATCGTGAAGGTGTTGGACAGGCCAGGAAATATTTAAGACAAGAAGGAAGGAAATCTACCCAAGGTCATGGGGTGTGGATTAAGACCAGGAGAAAATGCCAGAATTTGAACCAAAACAGCTACGCCCAAGGAAATCGAAGGCCTTAGCCTACTCCAAATGAGGGTGGCGTTGCAGTCAAAGATAAAGATCTGGGATACTGTGCCACGTGCTGTGGAAACGCACCCTGCATGGCTGGCCTCTACCCACTGGATGCCAGGAGCACTGCAAGTGTTGACTCTAGAAGGGGCACTAAGGAAGCATGTCCTTTTGAATGAATGTTTACAGAAAGTATCTTCTGGGAACTGAAATAAGGAATCCTCACCATGGCTATCTACCTCAAACAGAACTTCCCAGGATCATGTTTAATGCTGAGAGTGCAGTCCTGCCATTTTCTAAGGATAACAGCTGGGATTATTAGAGTACCCCGTGAAGCATGTAAAGATTTACAAGATGCAAAAATTCTGATGTATATCCTTTCACATGAGCCTTCCCAGGCCCCAGGAAGTCGTGAAAATTGCATTTGAATCAACTTACCTTGGAGGTGAGAAACTCGTCTTGTAGATGAGAAAACTAGGGCTCAGAGGTAGAGTAAACCCAATGTCCTGCCCAATAGGGGGCAGAGTCAAGTCTAAGGATTCTAACCTCCAGGCCAGCTTCCTTGGCATCCCCTCAAAGAACTACCAGCAGACAGTTCAGGTCAGGGGAAAGAACTCGAAAGTCTCTGGGTTATAGAACTATCATCAGGCTGACGTTCCCACAGGCAGCTGGTACTTACCAGCAGAAAGCTGGGCTGCTGCAGGTGAGGGAACGCCATTGCAACCTCCCGGGACCCGCAGACAACGGCCGTCTTAGGAAACCACTGTGAAAAAACAAAGGTGACATCTCAACGTCCGCCACACAACAGAACGTTATATTGCCTCACAAGGCCCAGGAGAGTACTTGTAGAACTCAACACACTCCACACTGCCAAATGCCAGGTTTTATAGAAATGTCAGTCTAGGGGTGCCTGAGTGGTTCAGTGGGTTAAAGCCTCTGCCTTCGGCTCGGGTCGTGATCCTATGGTCCTGGGATTGGGCCCCGCATCGGGCTCTCTGCTCGGTGGGGAGCCTGCTTCCCCCTCTCTCTCTGCCTGCCTCTCTGCCTACTTGTGATCTCTGTCAAATAAAAAAAGAAAGAAAGAAAGAAAGAAATGCCAGTCTAGCGGTGCCTGGGTGGCTCAGTGGGTTAAAGCCTCTGCCTTCGGCTCGGGTCGTGATCCTAGGGTCCTGGGATTGGGCCCCGCATCGGGCTCTCTGCTCGGTGGGGAGCCTGCTTCCCCCCCTCTCTCTGCCTACTTGTAATCTCTGTCAAAAAGGAAAGAAAATAAAAGAGAAAGAGAGAAAGAAAGAAAGAAATGCCAGTCTAGGGGCTCCTGGGTGGCTCAGTTGATTAAGCATCTGCCTTTGGTTGGGGGCATAATCCCCAGGTGCTGGGATGGAGCCCCATCTTAGGTTCCCTGCTCAGCAGGGACTCTGTTTCTCTCTCTCCCTCTGTGCCCATGCTTACTCTCTTTCTCTCTCAAATAAATGAAAATCTTAAAAAAGAAATGCCAGTTGGACACGCTCCATTATGACCAGCTTCAGAGCCAAGCCTGCAGTGGCGAATCCTTGCTTAGTGATGCCTGTACAGCACTTGCTAGGGGCCATACCTGTTTCTAAGGATCCCGCCATTTATTTCCTCATTTAATCCTCTGGGGTTGGCAGAATTTTATTTATTTATTTTTTAATTTTATTTATTTATTTGACAGACAGATATCACAAGTAGGCAGAGAGGCAGGCAAAGAGAGAGGAGGAAGCAGGCTCCCCACTGAGCAGAGAGCCCCATGCGGGGCTCGATCCCAGGACGCTGAGATCATGACTTGAGCTGAAGGCAGAGGCTTTAACCCACTGAGCCACCCAGGCAGAATTTTAAAGACAGCCCTCCAAGATTCCTATCCTTGGGTATTCAGTCAAACACTCATCTAGGGGTTATGAAGGAATCTGACAGAAGAGACTGAAGTCTCAAGGGGGTGGACCACAAGATACAGAGCAGTGCCAGCTGCTAGCCAGTAAGGAAACGGGGACCTTAGTTGTGCAACCCAAGGGAACTAGATTCTGCAAGCAACTTGAATAAGCTCGGGAAAAGATTCTGAGGACTTCTAGGTAAGAACAAGGCCAACCAACACCTCCATTTCAATCTTGTGATATCCTAAGGAGAGAACCCAGTGGAGCGTGCATAGACTTCTGGACTGTATAATTGTGAGATAATAAGCGGATGCAGTTTCAAGGTGCTAAGTTTGTTAAGGAAGAATAGAAAATATATATCCTCACAAAAACCCTGTGAGGTCAATAGGGATAAAAAAGAAGTGGAAGCAAAGAGGAGGTTAAATCACATGCCCTCGCTTAGCTGGTAAAAGGCAGAGCCAAGATTCAAATACACGGACCTCTTAACACATGTTCCACAAAGACAGGTACGTCACCGTGCTCTATGAGAACGAATGGAATGAATGGAAGGGATCAGCAAGCGCAGCCGAGGGAGTTTTTGAACAAGCCATCAGAAAATCAGGAGCAACTCTTTAGATTCCTATCTCTCTGCCCACCCAGTTCAAAAACTGAAACTATCAAGACGTGGACTGAACAGAAACGGAGACCACTGAGTCCCACTGATGATGGTCTTCCTGGCACAGCTCTGCCCACAGCAGGAGTAAGGGTGCTGAGGTGGCAAAGGGAAGTGCATGTGGATGAGGAAAGACCAGATGCAGGGAAGCTGTGAGGCAGTGGAGGAACTGAGAGATGTGCATCTCTGTCTCTTGGCAATAGAAACACCTCCCCGGTTTTTTCAATTCTTCATGACACTGGCTATCAGATTCAGTTTTAAGAAAAATCTAAAAGGCCTCAGTCCTGAACCAAGAGAATACCGCAATTAAGATGACCAAAGTAAAATAATCAAAGCAGCATAAAATCCTGGCCTGTTTGCAAAGGGCAGAGCCCTAGAGATGATGAGGTGGAAGCCTGCACTGGAATCAGCTCAAGGACTGAGGGCCAGAGGCGCCAAACCCAGGAGGAGTCTTTCCAGGAGAGCGCAGTGACTCTTAACGCCCTGTTCTCTATCCCTGCCACAGCCAGGCTCCTCCATCACACCCCTCTTCGCTATGTAGCAAGTGTTCCTTTCATCCGCCACTTCACAGCCACTTTATTTAGTGGCTGCTTCGGATCCTGTTTTGAGGTTTCTTCTCAGAGTGGCAACACCGATCACGCCAAGCAAATCACACTACTGCCACGGTCTCCCTCTGGCCGCTCTCTGAGAAGCTGAGGATGCTCCCTTTCGCCGCTCACAACTGCCCTGTGAAGTGAGCCTCGGGATCTCCATATTACAGATGAAGAAACTGAGACTCAGGAGGCTCGACCCACCACGGGAAGAAGAGTCGGGTGAGAATCCACACTCGGCTCTTCCTCCCACACAGCTTGTTGAGCCCAAGGCTCAACTTTAACTCGAATCTCTCCCTCCGCCAAATCCGTTCAACGAACGTTAGCCGAGCACCCACCAAGATGGGGTGTGCGAGGCGCGCGAGAAGGTGGCATGAGGGCGCAGCCCTGGAAGATGGCCATGAGGGCGCAGCCCAGCCCTTGGCTTCCCAGCCGGCCCGCTGGCCAGGCTCGGGGCACATACACCAACGCCCGGCCTGAGGCCTAGGGCTCGTGCAGGAACAGAGATGGCTTCGGCGGAGATTCGGAGTATCGCGGGTACATGAGACCGCCCCGCACGCGGCTCCCACCACTCACCTCTGGGACCCATAGAGTCCCTCGCCTAAGGAAAAGAGACCGCCATTCGGCTACCCGGCGCCGAAATGTCGTCATCAAGCTGCGCCTGGCCGTCTGGCATCACGCCTCCCCTAGCCTGGCGGGAAACGCACCTCCAACTCTGCCGGCAGTAATCGCAAAAGGCGCATGCGCAAAATGAAGGCCGGCCGGGTTTAGGGGTTACATCTCCGAAGGTGCATGCGCAGCGGGGGCAGCAGTGTCCCTTAACCCTGAGTTCTCCGAATGTGGGAGCTGTACCGAGCGCCGGGGCGCTCAAAGAGAAGCTGTTTAGGAGGCGCGCCCCCTAATGGGGAACCAGCGCAGAACAGTTATACACAGCAAAGACTGACCTTCTGACAGGTATTTATTGAGCGCCTACTATATTCCAAGCACTGCGCTGGGTGCTGCTGCCCAAGTGAGAACCAATGAAGTCTAACCCCGAACGCCCAGAAATGTGTCTCTGCGGCCAGCCTCAGTATCCCCCATGCCTAACACATCTCCCTATTGTGGGACCACTGAGTGCAGTCGTCAGGAAAGTATTCTTGAGACTGTGGTGCAACTTAGTAAGTTCATTCAAGTAGCACAGGGACAGGACTTGTAGAAGGAAACTACTTTTGCTGTATGAAGCTGGTGGTTATATGCTAAGTGTTCCAAGCGTAGGAGCCGTGCGGGGAGTAATAGATCATAAATGTCTTCTTGGAATTTCTAGTCCTAAAGCTACTTTCGCCAAGATAATTCTGTTGCTTATCCTTCAGCTCTCTATTAACTGTCTTTGAAATGTACAGGCAATCATGAGACCCTTTAAGAATGTAGCAGCCAGGGGTGCCTGGATGGCTCAGTGGGTTGAAGCCTCTGCCTTCGGCTCAAGTCATGATCTCAGGGTCCTGGGATCGAGCCCCACATCGGGCTCTCTACTCAGTGGGAGCCTGCTTCCTCCTCTCTCTCTGCCTGCCTCTCTGCCTACTTGTGATCTCTGTCTGTCAAATAAATAAATAAAATCTTAAAAAAAAAAGAATGTAGCAGCCAGTACTTATTTGATCCTTATCAAAACTATGCAGGTTACAGGTCAGCTTTCGGGGCTAAAGATGAGCATTTTTCTGCTTGTATCCCTTCTCATTCCGCAGGTAAATGCGGATCAAATGGCACAGAGGAGACAAAACCGGTCCCTGTCCTCTGCGGCGAGGGAGGGAGAGGAAGGGCCGGAGGGAGCCAGTAGAGGGCGCTGTGGGAGCGGCGGAGGGGCGCGGAGGAGGCCGGGGCACAGCGGAGAGCGCTTCGCTCACCTTCCCGCGGGCCGGCTACATGGCGGCGGCGGGCGCGGGGCCCGGGCCGGGAGCGCCCCCGGGGCTGGAGGCGGCCCTGCAGAAGCTCGCGCTACGGCGGAAGAAGGTGCTGAGCGCCGAGGAGATGGAACTGTACGAGCTGGCGCAGGCGGCCGGCGGCGCCATCGACCCCGACGTGTTCAAGTGAGCGCGCGCGGGCGGGAGTGCGTGCTCGTCCCACAGAAGCCCCTGCTCTTCTGCTTTCCCGCCCCGGCCTTTGGTCTGGAGGAGCTCTCCCGCCCTTTTCGGACCCCTTTGGGTGCCCAGAGTAGACTTGGGGTTCTGAGGGAGGTGGCCCTCCTAGGCCCGGAGTGAGGGTGGCTCACTGCCCACCGCCTGTGTTCTCTCCAGGATCTTGGTGGACCTGCTGAAGCTGAACGTGGCTCCCCTCGCTGTCTTCCAGATGCTCAAGTCTATGTGTGCTGGGCAGAGGCTGGCGGGCGAGGCCCAGGACCCTACAGCCGTGTCTCTGCCCACATCGAGCGTGCCTGAGACCCGAGGTCAGAGCTGGGCCTGGTGCTCCCTTGCCCCTGCGGCTCAGGCGGTGGGTGGCAGGGGAGGGAAGTGGGCAGCGCCAGGCGCAATGCGGGCTTGGCCCTGAGTGGCCCGGTCCTACTGTGGGCCTTCTCCCCGGACCGCAGGGACCACTCAAGGGCTCCCCTCTTGGTGTCCCGTCCCCAGCTTTGACATCGTTGCTACCCCTTGAGAGTGCACATGTGCAGGTCCAGATCAGGCGGTTGCAAGCTGGGTGTCCAGGGTGGCCCAAGCAGGCGAGGCCTTGTCTAGAATTCTGCCTACCTCCTTGGGTAGAAGTGCTTTCATTCCACAAAGACAGGAACAGGGTGGCTTGGGTTCCTGTTCTCACGGTGTGTACAAGCCTCCAGAAAAATGCTCAGGGAGTGGGCCAGGCAGAGGCCTTCCTGCCCCCTCTTCACTTGCACCCCACTGGGGCCCA
>ML109008.1:22042-81862 GCA_003697995.1 Taxidea taxus jeffersonii
GACAGGGGTCTGCGTGGCAGCCCTAGACACATGGAGTGCAGAGGCCTGAGTGGGCACAGCACTGGGCTCAAGTTTCAGGGGCCTCCTCACTCTTGAGAGTCACGACAGGGGGATAAGCAGGTCCTGCTAACAAGAGAGTCACAGCAGAGCTCCAACTGCATCCTCTTGGTGTGTCGCATCTGCTCCCAGTTTCAGAAACACTCTGGATGCTTGGCCAGAAGCTCTCAGGCTCTCACAGACATCCTGAGAGGGGGCTGGTGTTTGGGTTGGGCACAGGCTGGGCCCCCGTGGGGGGAAGTGCCAGGGCCCTGGGTACCCATGCCCCCTGTCCTGAGAGGCCCTGGGCATTGGAGCGCAGGCTTCCTAACTGATCCACGCTCTGTCTACTCTCTTTGTGTCTCTCTCTGACCTCCAGAGGCCTCCTTTCTCTCTGCCAAGAACTGTAGTCCCCCTGCAAGGCCCTCCTTTTCCTCGGCCCCGCGGCCTGCGGCCTCTCCGGTTCTGCTCCACGGCCCAGCTACCACGCACCCGCCTCTCTCTCCAGGGCCCCCCGGTTCCCTCCGGTTCTCTTGCTGCCTGTTCTCTCCTTTTGCAGGTTGCGTTTATTGGTTTATCTCTGGGGGTTGGTGCTCTTTCTTGTTTCTGTGGAAACTGCTGTGGCCCCCAGATCAGGGGAGCTTGTCAGAGCAGCTTCGAGATGAGCTGCTAGGATAGGACCTTATGGGCCGTTCCTGCCACACAACTTAAAGGCCGGGACGTGATTTCATGGCTCAGTTTATTAGAGACAACCTGCAGTACTTCTAGAATGGGACCAATGCCTTCCATTCCCCAGGGGCCAGCTCTGCTCTGTGGAGGTGCCCTCACCCCAGAGGAGGACAAAAGGCAGAGGACCAGCAGCCTTTACTTTGATGTATAGAGTAAAGCCTTAGGTGTGAGAAATGCCTTGGCCCTTGCGATGCCATCACTCACCCAAGCAGGTAGTCTAGAGTATAACCTGTGATTTCCCTTTCCTGCCTGTTTCCTGAGCCAAGGGTACTTTCTAGGGATTGCCACGTGTGATGAGGCTAGAGCCCCAGAGCCAGGGGTGTGTGAGGGCCTGAGATCCCACAGATGCCCTGGCTGTCCTCTCCATGTCCCTCTGCACATCATCCACCTTGCTGTTCCGGATGCCACCTAGAGCTCAGGCTGGCCAGGTCGGGGAGGGCCAAGGGGCAGGTCCGGGCAGATGTGCGTAGACTACAAGGCTGAGTTGAGGAATCAGTGGGCAGAAGGAGGGAGATACAGGGGACAGCCCTCCTCATTTGAGGGGGTGTTGCCGCTTGTTTACACAGTGGCTGGGTGCCAAGCTGGCTCTCAGGGCTGAGGACTCAGAGGCTGTGAGATGGACAAGTCTTGCTTCCAGGGAGGGAGATGGCTGGATCAATCAATGGTGACAGAGATGGGAGGAAGCCAGTGTAGCTGGCCTTGCTGGAGCAGCAAGTGTTAACCGGAATCAGAGTCCTATTTCCCTGTAGCCCTTTGAGTTGGGGGGAGTGGGGAGGGCTCCAGCCAGAGGTGCAGGCCCAGGCTTCTGGTGGGAGCAGGCCTGAGCTTGGGGTTGGAGGGGAAGGAAAGGGGAGGGTAGACAGTCAAGGGGTACTGTGGGTTTATTACTGGGAGCTCTGGCATAGAGGGGCTCCGAGGGAGGTAGGGAGGGAGCCCCAAGCACAGGGATAGGAGTGGTATGTATGGAGTGCTGGGCCCCATGAGGTTTTCTCAAGTGCTTAGGCCTTGGATCTCTTGGATTGGGTAGCTGGCAACCGGGAAATGAGGACACAGAAGCCCTGGGGAGATGCTGAGTGAGGGGAGAGTGCAGCCTGGGGAGGGGTTTTGGTAGGGGAGCTAGGCACATGAGAGGCCATGCCAGGAGTGTACAATGGCGAAGAGGCCGAGGCCATCAGAGACCCAAGAGCTCAGAGGCCACGTGCACAGAATCTCTCCACACAGAGCTCGGGCAGGGTGTAGGGGGAGAAAACAAGGAGAGTCATCAGAGTGATCAGTCAGGGGCCTGTGGTGTCCTAGCGTTGTGATGGCGGTTTGGGGCTGTTGGGGTGAACTGGCGTTAGGTTTCCCCTGGAATTGGGGTGTGGAGCTGCTGCAGACGGGGGGCTGGAGCCCCAGTCGGGAGTTTGATCTGGTAAGCTGCAACAGGGACAGCGGGTCATCTGGGTCCCTGTCCCCTGGCCATCCAGGTGGCCTGCGGGGACTGTCACTGATAACCTCACTCATTTCTGCCTTTACCAGGCAGAAAATGGAGAAGCAGAAGACCCCAAGAGCACACAGGGATAAATGCTTGTCTTGGTGGAGGTGTGGTCACTGAAGAAAAATAAAATGCAATGGAGTGTTCTCTGCTGAAGTTTAGGGAAACTATATATTTTTTTAAAGATATATTTATTTGAGAGAAAGAGAGCATGAGTGGGGATCAGGGGACACAGAGGCTGAGGGAGAAGCAGACTCCCCACCAAGCAGAGAGCCTGATGTGGGGCTTGATCCTAGGACCCCAAGATCATGACCTGAGCCAAAGGCAGGCGCTTAACTGACTGAGCCACCCAGGCATCCTGGAAAACTGTATACTTTAAAAAGATGTTCCTCCAGAAGGTGTAAGATGAAGTTTGGTGAAGCTGTGAGCCTTACGCAGAGCTGCATTGTCCAATAGGGAAGCCCTGGGTCCCCCAGGGCTGGGGCAGCTGAGACTCAGCCCGAGGTCAGTACACAGCAGATGGCCAGATGCCAAAGAACTGGCCCAAAAATAATACCTAGCAAGTAATTTTTATCCTGATTACATGTTGAAGTGATAACACTGCCCATTTTGAGCTAATTAAAATACCTTATTTAAATTAATTTCATGTTTCTTTTTACTTTTTAATGTGGCTGCTAGAAAATGACATGTTGGGCTCACATCGTATCTCTACTGGACAGCATGGCTCAGGGACAGTCACAGCAACACTTTCCCCAAAACACTGAATCAGGGCTGCAGGTGCACATGGTGGGGGGGGTCATCCTCCCCAGGAAGCATAGGCTTGTGTTGAAGAGGCGTGTATTTATGTCCACAGTGCACGAGTCCTTGGCGTTCTATGTGTGTTCTGGAAGCACAGATCAAGCCCCTCCTGTGTACTCGGCTGGAAGAAGCAGCAGGACTGGCTGCTGGGTGCAGACCTGCCTGTGGTAGCAGTGAGGGACTGTCCTGGCCGCTCACTCACCCCAGCCACCAGCCTTGCCAGCCAGCCTTGAGGATACTAGGACGCCTGCTGTGCTGTGTTGACCCCGTTCTTTTCCTTCCTCACACACCATGCATCTGGTGTGCGCTCACGGCCACTAACATTTGGCCTCAGCAGCCCCATTAGCCCATTTGAGCATAAGGGAGCACTGGCGCCATGGATAAAGGCTGCTCCCAGGCACTGTAGGCAGGATGGGAGCAGCAGCCCACATTCAGGCTGCTTTCTGTGACCCCTTGATACCCCCAGCTCTGTGGACAGGGCTCGCAGGGGATGGGGAGTCAGGATCACATGGGCCACACCAGAGGTAAATGGCACAGTGGGTCCCACCAGAATGAGTCAGCTCCCCAGCCGTAGGGTATGTGTTTTGGGTTGTGTTTCGACAGACATTTTAACCTTCAGTGGTCACTGTCTTCAACTGTTTGAGGGCCGCTCAGGTTTTGGGCCTGGGGGAGTGTATCACCCCTCCCACCTTTGGCTCAGCTCCGTCCTCCATTCCCTCTGACCCTGATTACCCCATGCAGGGACCTGGGGCAGACAGGACCAGCTCCAGAAAGTCTCTTGCAGGGCCCAGGGGCACATGGCTGAGTCAGGCTTGGCAGAGCAGGTCTGACCACCGATAGGCCCTGTACACCGTTCTCCTGAGACCAGAATGTCACTCTCCTCAACCTCCCCAGCTCTGCATAAAATGAGGCCTGCATGGGTCTCCCCACTGAGAGCACATGATTCCCAAAGGTTCTAAGAATTGCACAGAGCTGGATAAATGGTCTACTTTCATTGTTAGATAGTGCTCTTAATGCCTTTTATGGCTCAAAGTTACACTGGCGTCTTATTTCCAGGGATTATGAGCCTCAAGGTTAAAGATGAGCATTATCTGCTGTTTTCTTCTTTTCTCTCATCCTTGAGTTTCCAGAAGGGCCCTGGTGACAATACTGAAAGGGAGAGGAAGTTCTAGTGTGTGGTGTACTGAAGAAAAGCTACAGTCAGACTCAGGCCCACATCTGAGATCCACCTTGCCATTTGTCAGGGGTGAACTGTACTTGCAAGTCCTTCAGAAGTGCACCAAGCTGAGTTTGCGGGACACCTAAGTATCCCGGATTAGGCCAGGTGCTACAGATGAGTCATGGCAGCCAGGCCCAGCCTGGAGAGGGACATGGCTTCAGAGTGGGCAACAGCAAGTTGGGAGCTGCAAGCAGTCCCTTGCTCCTTGCAGCACAGGAGCTGCAAGTGTACCCTATGGGTGTATTCCTATGCACCCATAGGAGATAGGATCCTTGCCCCCTGACCAGTCAGTGTGGACCAAATTGCTGCATTTGTAACAGGAGAAAGAAATGTGTGGTGACAGCTCTCTGCTTTGTGTCTTTCTTCTCCATGAGTCACTGGCAGGCTGAGTTGGCCCAGCTTCACCCCACCACATGCCCTCAGCGCTGGGTAACCTGTTATTACATCTTTGTTGAATCAACTGTATGCAAACACTTGAGTGTGAAGCCCAGGGTGGCAAAGCAAGGGAAAATCTGAGATGTCAGAATTTCAAATGTGCCCCACTGTCACCCTTTCCAGCCCACTGGGCAGCAGAGACGTCCTGTTCTCTGGAGAGGAGCTGTTCAGAAATGCTCTGTAGGAAGGCTGTCCTGTCCTGGGGAGAATGTAGTTGTATCAGAGAGCTTGGAAAACAAGCCTGATGTCCAGGGTCTGCAGTGTTGCAAATGCAGGGGCCTCCCTTGTTCACCATGACAGATAGGAAAACAGGAATGACTTAATATGCCCCCCAGGAAACCTCATGGTGTCTTTTCTCCAAAAGCCTAGAGGACCCCTGTGCAGGCCATTTATTTGATTACTAACTGACGTTGAGGTTGAGGTCAAACACGGGACATGTACCCTGTTCAGAGTCCGCAGGGTGGACCCTGCCAGACTGGAGAAGAGCTCTGGCCAATGGAGGCCCGACATGAGGGAACTGTGATCCAGTGGGTGAGCCTGCTCTCTGGGCACCTTTTGTTCCTTCTGGTGTCCCGTCAGTCTTATGAATGCTGTCAACACCCTGAGGCCAGGGAAGCCATTCCTTTAAAATAAAGCTCTGGCCCAAGCGTGGTTGCAGGTTTTCCTGTCTTCACAGAGGATAAGGTAAGTAAATTACAAGTCAGGAGATATCTGCAGCAGTGGTCTCCATCTGAATGTGACTACCTGTGGTCAGGGCAAGTCTCCTTGAGCACTCAACCCTCAGCAGGGGCAGGAACCCGGTCACAGGATCCAGGAGCTGAGCTCAAGTGCAAGCAGCTGGATCGCCAAATGTTTGCAAAATACTTTGAGGCAGGCAGGGAAATGCCTGTGAGAAGGAGCCTCCAAGACCCAAATCCAAAAGCCTGACTTCCATTCTTGATGGCTGTGCCTCCTGCACCATCACTGCAAGCAATTAAGCTGTGGGCGATTTGGAGTGAGGAGTGCCAGGGGGGCCAGAGACAGCAGTCCAGCTGGTGAGCCCCCCTGGAGCGCTGGTGGCCAGCCAGGTCCCTTCACTTTCCTGGGCAGAATCAACCAGCTGAGCTCACTTTCCAAAATAGTCCTTGTGGCTTTCCCCATTGCCCCTTGTACTGCTGTCCTAGGACCCATGCTCCAGGGCCTCCTGCTCTCTGCCTAGGACCTCTCTTGGATGTGCCATCTCCAGGCAGTCCTCAGCCTCAGGGCTCAGGGCTGACAGAGGGTTCCTGGCTGAAAGGTTGGACAGAGATGTGCTAGACGTAATGTGCCAGGAACACAAATGTGGTCGATGTGGCGACTGTGGAGTCTGCCTTGGTTCCTAATGATTGTGTTCTGTGTCTGCTCAGGGAGAAATAAAGGCAGCACGGCTCTGAGTGGAGGCCCAGCACTGGCAGAGCGTGGTGGTCGGGAAGGATCCAGCCAAAGGATGCCTCGACAACCCAGTGCCACCAGACTGCCCAAGGGGGGCGGGCCGGGTAAGAGTCCCACTCGGAGCAGCACCTGAGACGGGCAGACTTCTCACAACCTCCAGCTCTGGGCTCCGCCACCCTCCTAGCAGAGGCTATCTGGGCTTCCCCCAGTTGGTAATAAAGCTTTGTGAAAAACCAAGCGTCCATCCAAGCTGTTCACCTTTTGAATATATTAAGACAAGGATTTAGAATCAGTTCTGCCTAGTAGGCCTGGCTGTGCTATAGCTGAACTAAGCAGGTGACTTAAACCAGTGATTTCACCCTCCTGTACCTTATTTTCAGATTGGAGAGAAAATATCTATACAGTTGGCCCTTGAACAACACAAGGGTTAGGGGCACCAACCCCCTGCATTGTTGAAAAATCCAAATATAACTTGACTCCCCAAATCTTAGTTACTAGTAGTCTCCTCTCAACAGGAAGGCTTACCAGTAATATAAAGTTGATTAACACATACTTTGTATTATATACTGTATTTCTTACCTAAGAGGAAACTAGACAAAAGAAAACCATAAGAGAAATACATTTACAGTGCTGTACTGTTAAAAATCCACATACAATTGGCCCTGCACCAATCGAACTCCTGTTATTCAAGGGTCAACTGTATTCCTAGATCTTTTATAAGTGGCCGTCAACACGTTTTGCTAAAGGGAAAGGTGCAGTGCTTTTGCTGAGACTTTCCAGTGCAAGGGCCTGAGCATGAAGGGGGGAGGCTGTCCTACAGGGTACCCGTACAGCGCAGTCAAGGATGAACCATGTTGTAATCTAGAGCTCCCCCTGTGGGCAGTGGATGCCAAGCAAAATCCAGTTAAGACTCCTTCCCTGCCGACCCAGAATGCCCTCACCCTAGGGATGCCTGGGTGGCTCGCTCAGTTAAGCATCTGCCTTAGGCTCAGGTCATGATCCCAGGGTCCTGGGATCGAATCCCGCATTGGGCTTCCTGCTCAAGCAGGGACCCTGCTTCTCCCTCTGCCTGCTGCCCCCCCTGCTTGTGTGCACCCTCGCTCTCTGACAAATAAATAAATCCTTAAAAAAATAAAAGTAAATTTTAAAAAATGTTCTCACCCTACATATGACCCACGGTGTTAGGGACTTTGTCAACATCCCCCTCCCATGAACCACAAATGTTCAAACTCCAGTTCCAAACTCTTACCTAGTACCATTAACAGAGAAGCCTGAAAAATGACAAGCACAACTGAAAATCGAACTCAGTTTTCCTAGAATCTAGGAAATTTATAGATTTCCCCTCAGGGCATGTCACATAAGTAGTGGCTCCTTACAGATGTAAGCAGGGCAGTACCCCACTCCAGCAGTGCAGTCCAGGACAGCCTTCTGTGTGGCCCAGCCAGCCTTGGGTACCCCCCATCCCTGCAGGCAGAGGAGTATGTATTGGCAGTGTATCACAATAGAGGTTTCATACAAAAACTTTAATTGTGAACAACTGGGAACAAGATGTGCTGCATGGCGGCAGGAGGGGGTGCGGGGAGAGAAACTCCTGTTAGCCCCACTCCCATTCAGTATTCTTCCCCTTCTTCGGCCTCTGCTTCCACAGAATCCACACCCACCTCTTCATAATCTTTCTCCAGAGCTGCCAGGTCCTCCCGGGCCTCAGAGAACTCCCCTTCCTCCATGCCTTCCCCTACGTACCAGTGCACAAAGGCTCGCTTTGCATACATGAGGTCAAACTTATGGTCCAGGCGGGCCCAGGCCTCAGCAATAGCGGTCGTGTTGCTCAGCATGCACACGGCCCGCTGCACCTTGGCCAGGTCACCCCCAGGGACGACAGTGGGGGGCTGGTAGTTGATGCCCACCTGCGAGAGAAAATGGGAAGAAAGCAGTCTGTGAAGCTTTAGCCAAGCCTAGAAATAGTGACTGCTTTCATGGAAACAAGACACGTTGGTGCCTTCCTCATGCCAGGCGAAGTGTCAGGTGAGCAGGCTGTGGGTTTCTAGACAAGGACAATGGGGAAAAAGGAGCCCTGGAGCTGGCCAGCCTGGCTCAGATCCAAGCTGCCGGAAGGGCTTTGTCCTAGCACTTGAGCAATGTAAGGTACTCAAGTAACAGGACTGTTTCTTCTAAAAAGGGATACTGCTTTCTATTCTTCAGATATAATTTTCTCCATAGGCTTCCACTGATGGTGATTCATTTCTGTAGCTGACACCTCTTCCACTCAAGTCAGAGTGCTATGGTTTTCTCACGAGGGGAGTTCACCCCCCCCAAACTCCCATCAAGGGAGCCAGCCTGTGCATCACAGGATGACAGGAATGCTGTCAGAAGTCCGAGGACTGCTGCCACCACTGCAACCAGAAGTGGCCTACATGTGTGTTGAGTAGAAAGGGGGTGATATCCAAGACCTGGGACCAAAGGGGAGGCATTCCAAGTTTCCAAGCCAGGGGACAATGTATCCCAGAGCTTTGGGTAGCAATACCCAGGGTCAGTTAGAACCGGGCTCAGCAAACTTTGTCTGTAAATGTCAAGACAGCACATATCCTAAGCTGGGCAGGCCACATGGTTACAGTGACAATTGCTAATTCAGTCTGCAGCACAAAAGCAGCCTCAACCCCACACCAAAGAACAGGTGTGCCTGTGTTCACATAAAACTATTTACAAAACTAGGTGGCTGGTCTGCCAACCATGCTGAGCCCTGAACCCAGAGTAGAAAGTGCTAGTTAAGGACCCAGTGCAGGGGCGCCTGGGTGGCTCAGTGGCTTAAAGCCTCTGTCTTCGGCTCAGGTCATGATCCCAGGGTCCTGGGATCTAGCCCCACATTGGGCTCTCTGCTTAGCAGGGAGCCTGCTTCCCTCTCTCTCTCTCTCTGCCTGCCTCTCTGCCTACTCGTGATCTCTGTTAAATAAATAAAATCTTAAAAAAAAAAAAAAAAGGACCCAGTGCAGTAAGCTCACCAGCAGTGAGTTCTAAACCAGCAGAGATGGCATGAAAAGCAAGACAGAGAGAAGCCCATTTTTCCAGATAGAAAGCTTGACAAGGCTTAGTATTCAAGTATTGGACAAAGCTTCAAAGTGACAAGTTTCCTATCCTGTATCAAATGGAAGGTTGGTAAAAACTACGTGGAAGGCAAACTCAGGCCAAAATTGCTGAGCCTACCAAAAAAGAAATAAATATGTTGCCATTTTTTCCCCAAAAATATTCGTGGAAGTTTTTCTTTAAATCAGACTGCATGGAACATTTAAATTGGGTTTCATTTCTATATGCCTATGAAATGAAGTAGATTTTAGCAACAGCAATGCTTATAGTAATGCCAATTTCAAATATCTACATAAATTATCAAATTGCCTTGAAAATTTCTACATTTCTAAATCCAGACTACATTTCCCGACACTGATTCACCACCCAAAAAAGGAACAAAGATTGTTCCAAAAATTTCCTGTTCTCTTAAAAAAAATTCTCACCACAGATATATAGTGTGATAACTCAGGAAAGATGTTCAAAAGGCACCAATGAATACATTATCACTCCAGCTCACTAATTTATGACCAAGGGGCTGGCTGCCATGGAACGGGAGTATTCTCCACAAAGGGCATTCTGTGCTGGGTCTGCTGCTGCTGATAGGTAAAAACCACTCTGCATCAGCCAGTCCTACCTTAAATCCAGTCGGGCACCAATCCACAAACTGGATGGTGCGCTTGGTCTTGATGGTGGCGATGGCTGCGTTGACATCTTTCGGGACCACGTCCCCCCTGTACAACATGCAGCAGGCCATGTACTTGCCATGCCGAGGGTCACACTTGACCATCTGGTTGGCCGGCTCAAAGCAGGCATTGGTGATCTCAGCCACGGACAGCTGCTCGTGGTAGGCCTTCTCGGCAGAGATGACCGGGGCATACGTGGCCAGGGGAAAGTGGATGCGGGGGTACGGGACCAGGTTGGTCTGGAATTCTGTCAAGTCCACGTTCAGGGCCCCATCGAATCGCAGGGAGGCCGTGATGGAGGACACGATCTGCCCGATCAGACGATTGAGGTTGGTGTACGTGGGCCGCTCGATATCCAGGTTGCGCCGACATATGTCGTAGATGGCTTCGTTGTCCACCATGAAGGCACAGTCGGAATGCTCCAGGGTCGTGTGGGTGGTCAGGATGGAGTTGTAGGGCTCCACCACGGCCGTGGACACCTGGGGGGCTGGGTAAATGGCAAATTCCAGCTTGGACTTCTTGCCGTAGTCCACCGACAGCCGCTCCATGAGCAGAGACGCGAACCCAGAGCCGGTGCCGCCCCCGAAACTGTGGAAGATGAGGAAGCCCTGCAGCCCCGTGCACAGATCTGCCTGAGAGAAATCACAGACCGTGGGTCAGCGCCTGCAGAAGCCACACCGCCGACCTCCATCGAGCCACGGTCACTCCTCTTTTCCTCTGCAGGACGCTACGCGTTCAAATCGTCCGCAGCGCACACGCGGGACACTCAGAAGCAAAGCAAGGCAGACGTTAAGACGGATGGATGATGGATGCACTGAAGCCACCCGTGAAGGAAGACGGGGACTCAAGATTCTGGCCTGGGGTTTGGCCAGAGTGACCTTGCAGTCCCCATCCCCACCCGCCCTCCCGCCCAGGGCAACGTCCACAGGATGCCCTCTTACCAGTTTTCGGATCCGGTCCAGGACCAGGTCAACAATCTCCTTGCCGATGGTATAATGGCCTCTGGCGTAATTATTGGCTGCGTCCTCCTTCCCAGTGATCAGCTGCTCTGGGTGGAAGAGCTGCCTGTAGGTCCCCGTGCGCACTTCATCTACAAAGAGGATGCGTGGGCCGCGTGTCTTTAAGGCCTGTCGTTAACTCACCAAGAGGAAGGGATTCGGGGACCCGCTGCATCTACCACGCACATGCTGGGCCTTGGGGGTCAGCAGTGTCAGTGTCTCACAGGAAACGTCTCCCTGTGACACGCAGACCACAACTGTCATCTGTGGCCATAGCAGAGAAAGTCAACTGGAGGTACAAAGTTCAATCCGACCGGTTCCCAAAGAAGGGAAAAAGCTCACTCCTGCACACACGCGATTATTTCTTCAGCTGTAGCTACGTCAAACAGGGTGCCTAAGAAGCCCTTACATATTAGATAAGTCACTAGGTCAGCACGACTTCTGCCAGACAGTCCTGACAGGGCACCCTAGGTGGCCTGTGCCTCACAGACTTCAGGCTGACATTCTGTCTCCTCCTGGGTCGCCACTGAAAGGTGCGTCTCTTTGCAGCTCTCCCTGGCCACCACCTCAGGCTTGTCAGCTGGTGGATCCCAAGGAATGTTCTCTATTTATCTTCTGTGTCTAAGATGCAGGTCAAGACTCTTGTGCACCAGCAACACCTTGTGGGCAGCGTTAACAAAGGACCTGTGACTGGGCACCCTGCACCCTGGTCTACACAACCACCTGCCTGGGTCTGAGAGGGCGGCAAGTGAATCTGTTACCAGCCTCTCTTTCCTGGATATTAGGTTGTCCTGCATTAGGAACCTCGGTGCCAAAGACACTTTAAGCAGAAACCCTGGAGTTTCTCACCGAACATAGCCACAGGCATATACTCGTGCGTCCCATCCTTTCTGTGGAAGGATTCAAAGGAGCACAGGGGACATGGGTGGAGCTTTAGGGAGACTCTCTCACTGTGCAGGAAAGCTGCCCAAGTGCCCCAGTACCTACCGACCACGGTGGGTTCCAGGTCCACAAACACCGCTCTGGGCACATGCTTGCCAGCCCCAGTCTCGCTGAAGAACGTGTTGAAGGAGTCATCCCCACCGCCGATGGTTTTGTCACTTGGCATCTGACCGTCAGGCTGAATTCCATGTTCAAGGCAGTACAGTTCCCAGCAGGCATTGCCGATCTGGACACCTGCCTGCCCCACGTGGATAGAGATGCATTCGCGCTGGGAACCAGAACATAACCTTGAGACCTCCTTGTTTTTAAGACAATCAACACTATATGACATGTAAATGAGACCTAATATCATAAGCTAGTATTTGTAAAATATTTCGTTGTCTTTTTTTCAGATTGTATTTATTTATTTGTCAGAGAGAGGGTGAGAGCAATCAGGGGGAGCAGCAGGCAGTGGGAGAAGCAGGCTTTCTGCTAAGCAAGAAGCCAGATGTGGGACTCAATCCCAGGACTCTGGGATCATAAGCTGAGCCAAAGGCAGATGCTTAACCCACTGAGCCACCCAAGTACCCAATATTTTGTTGTCTTAAGATCTCCTCAGACATTATATCCCATGAACTTCTAATAATAATTTTATATCTGAACACTTATCTATCCAACATGGACAGACATACATTTAAACTGTGAATAGTAATAGAGTCACTATAATTAGTCTTTCAAGCCATCAGTAAGTAATGTAACAAGTAGAAACCATGGCTTAGAGGGATGCCTGGGTGGCTCAGTCATTAAGTGTCTGCCTTCAGCTCAGGTCATGATCCCAGGGTCCTGGGATCAAGCCCCACATCTGGTTGCCTGCTCGGTGGGAAGCCTGCTTCTCCCTCTCCCACTTCCCCTGCTTGTGTTCCCTCTCTGTCTCTCTCTGTCAAATAAATAAATAAGCTCTTTAAAAAAAAAAAAAGAAGAAATCATGGCTTAGAAAATCAGACAAAATATATGAAATAAGAGTTTAAGATTTTATTTATTTATTTGAGAGAGAGAGAAAGAATGAGGGAGAGAGAGCATGAGAGGAGAGAGGTGAGCAGGAGAAGCAGACTCCCTGCCGAGCAGGGTGCCAGATGTAGGACCCGATCCTGGGACTCCAGGATCATGACCTGAGCCGAAGGCAGTTGCTTAACCAACTGAGCCACCCAGACGCCCCTGAAATAACAGTTTAAAGTCATTAGACAAAAGGCAGTATAAGACAGTGATTCAAGCAATATAAGCCTTAGCACTGCCCCAGAAGACTATAGGGAGTTTCCAGGCTGCATGTGGGAGTAGGGGTGCGGTGAAGAAACGTAAAGCCCTGGGACCTCCCTGAATTGAGAGAGAATTTGGTGTTCAGGGAGGCCAAGGCATTTAGAAATGATGGTGCTAACAGTGGTAGGGACAAAGCTGCACAAGGAGCCCTGAGGATGTCAGCAGAGAGACCCACTTGAGTCTACAGTAGAGCAGCACTCAGCACCCATGTGTGAGGGACTCCTGAGCTCCCGTCAGTCATGAAGGAAAGGCCTCCTAACTCACAAAGCACCAAAAGGAGTCCTCAGTAGTGGGGCCAAATGAGACCTATACTAAAGGCTGTTTGGAACTCACCTAAAGCTTAACAGCATGCCTCAAAAGGATCAAATTATTTCTAGGTATTTAATAGCATCCCAGAAGAAAGCCTAAGAATGGTTAAGGCAATACAAAAAAAAAAAAAAATCCCAAAGCAAAAAACATAAAACAAACCCTAACACCCAACAATTTAAAATTTATAATGTCAATCTAAACTTATCACGTATAAACACACACAGAGACACACAGAATATATAACCATATATGAAAAGAAAAAGTAATCAATACAAACTGAACTAGTCGATGACAGAACTAGCAAAGGAGGACATTAAAATAGATATCATATAGGGGCACCTGGTAGCTCAGTTGTTAAGCATCTGCCTTTGGCTCAGGTCATGATCCCGGGATCCTGGGATCAAGTCCTGCATCAGGCTCCTTGCTCATCGCTGAGCTTGCTTCTCCCTTTCCCACTCCTCCTGCTTGTGTTCCCTCTCTTGCTGTCTCTGTCTCTGTCAAGTAAATAATTAAATCTTTCTAAAAAATTGCTATTATGTACCCATATCTCAGGAAGGTAGAAGAGAAAATGAGGAGAAATATAAAAAAGACCTATATCAAACTGCTGATGATAAAAGGAATGCCTGAAATGCAAAATACACTGGATGGAATTAATAGCTGATTATATATTAAAGATGAAAAGATGTGGGGTGCCTGCGTGGCTCAGTCGGTTGAACGTCTGCCTTCGGCTCAGGTTGTGTTCCCAGCGTCCTGGGATCGAGCCGCGTATCAGGCGCTCCATATCAGGCTCCCTGTTTGTTGAGATGCCTGCTTCTCCCTCTTCCTCTCCCCCTGCTTGTGTTCCCTCTCTCGCCGTGTCTCTCTCTGTCAAATAAATAAATCTTAAAAAAAAAGATGAAAAGATGTGCAGATAACATAAAAGTTCTAGAATATAAGTGAATATACTTAATGTGACTGAATTATACTTAAATGTTAAAATGGTAAATTTGGTGCCATGTGTATTTAACCACAAAAAAAGGTGATACTCAGCAAGAAAAAGCAACCATATTGATACGTGCAACATGGATGAATCTCAAAACAATTATAGTGTGTGAAAGAACTGAAACACCAAAATATGAACTCAATAATCCCATATATAGAAAATTCTAGAAAACACATCTAAGTAGATTAGTAGTGGAACAAGAGTGTCAAGAGGGAGAATTTTCAAAGGGGTAGAAGGAAACTTCTGGGGATAATGGGAGTTTTTTTTTTTTCTTCACTGAGGTGATGGTTTCATAGATTATCAGTATGTTACTAAATGTTAAACCTTAAAAAAAAAACCAAAAAACCAAGAACAGAGGGAGAGCCTCTGCACTGTTAAAAGATCAGTGTTTTGAAAGACTTGTTCTAATTCTGTCTAGATTTCACTGCATTCAGAAGTTTAATCATGTAATTGACAGTTTTCTAAATTAAAACTTTACAGAAATACTAACTGGCAAATAATTACGACACAACAACAGATACAATTCTATTGAGTTAAAAAATACATAAATGTTAAACCTCATCGAATTGTAGAATTTATTTTACTTTATTTTATGACAGTGATAAGTCAATAAAACTAAAAAGAGGTAAAATAAAGACTTTGTCAGACATTCAAAAACTGAGGGAATTAATTATAAGCAGATCACTACAACAAGAAATGTGAAAAGAATTATACCAGACAGAAAGAAAACACTAGATGGAAAACTGGAACTACACAAAGCAATGAAGAATACCAAAACAACTAAAGATTTGGGCAAATATAAAAGAACTTTTGTTGAATTTTAAAAATAGAATCGAACATTAAAGCAAAAACAATGATTTACTGTGGGGTTTATAGCTTGTATAAAATTAAAATATGACCAGCAGTACCAGAGAGGCAAGAAGGAGGAATGGAAGTATATTGCTGGGACATGATTTTATAGCACTTAAGGGCAGACTGCGACAGACTGAAGAGGTGCTCTATAACCCCCAAAACAACCACAAAAAAATTAAATGAAGTGGTATAGCCACAAAGCTAATAAAAAATATAAAATGGAATCATAAAAACAATCCAAAAGAGGCAGGAATAAAGAGGAAAGAGGGAACAAACAGGAGATAAACAGAAAACAAATAGCAACCTGGTAGATTTAAACCCAACCATTCCACTAATCACATTAAACAACATTACAAATTAAATGAAAATACCTGATTAACAGGCAGATTGTCAGAGCAAAAGCAAAACCTAACTATTAGTTAACTGCAAAAAGCCCAGAAATAGGTTCCAAAGTAAAGGATGGAAAATGATATACTGTGCTAAGGCTAAACCAAAGGCAAGCTAGAGTGGCCAGGCGAACAGGGCAGTTTCGATTTAATTTTATTTTCTGCTGACACTGGCTTGCTATTAGCATATGGACTGACCTTGGTCTAGCAGGAGGGGGTTAGGATGGGTGCGACAGGGCCATCAGGTGTTCCTCCAAACAGATTTAGAGGAAACACCACCCTGGCTGAGGCAGGGCACAAGGGCTGGGAGGAGTGCACAGGCACACGGCAGGGCAGTCACATCGCTCAGGCACATGGGAACAAGGTGGCGAGCCTGGAGCCTCCCACTCCACCACTCGTCTCCCACTTTTCCAAGGGCACCATGGTGGGAAGGAACCCGAAGTGTCAAAGTTCCTGGTATTGTCCCTGGTGAGGGAGCTGCCTCGGTCACACCTGGCTGACAGCACATGGCTCACAGGAGCCCAGGCAGAAGAGAGCACTCAGCCTGGTAGTGGACAGCGTGGGATAGAGGAGGCCAGGACCAACACTGTTGCTTTCAAAGCAAAGAATTTTACTAAGGAAAGTGGGCCATTTCATAATGGTAAAGGAGCCAAATCGAGAGGAAGGCACAACAGTCCACAGTGGTTATGTATCATCAGAGTCACAGCTTCTTGATACAGAACTTCAAAATGTACAAAGAAAAACAGAACTGAAAGGTGAGACAGTCGACAAAGACTTCAACATTCTCTCAATAACTGAATCAGATAGAAATCAGAGCACAGAAGACCTGGACAACACCATCAACCACACAGACCTAAATTACATTAGAAAATACTCCACCCCAAGCAGCAGAATACACACTCTACTCATACACACAGGGAACATTTGCCAAGCAGACCATATTCTCCACCAACCATAAGATAGGTCTAAATGAATTCCAAATTATTCAAGTAAGAGTTTGATCTGTAGTGGGAGGGGAGAGTAGACCCCCGAGCAGCCCTGCTCCTGCCACCGGTCACAATCACCACAGCCCTGAAGAGCAAGGCCAAGACCCTCAGCTGCCTCCACCCCCAGCACTCCTGGCAACAAGTCCAGATCATTGTAACCATGGGTATTATTTTCCCATCACCTAATTATGTTTGCATTATAGTTCAGAAATCTCAAATTAGGGGCGCCTGGGTAGCTCAGCTGGTTGAGTCTGCCTTCAGCTCAGGTCATGATCCTGGGGTCCTGGGATCAGCCCCGAGTCGGGGGGGCGGGGAGGGGGGGTGTCTGCTCAGCAGGGAGCCTGCTTCTCCTCCTTCCTGTACTCTCTTTCTCTGTCAAATAATAAATAAAATCTTTTAAAACAAAAGTCTCAAACTACTTCAAGTTGTTTCTAATTTCCTGACTCCACACTGTAATCTCCCAGCTTTTAGGACAGATGGTCTGGAGCCCCAAATTCTGCTTCTGGCCTTGTTTTTTTTTTTTTTAAGATTTTATTTATTTATTTGACAGACAGAGATCACAAGTAGGTAGAGAGGCAGGCAGAGAGAGAGGAGGAAGCAGGCTCCCTGCTGAGCAGAGAGCCTGATGCGGGGCTTGATCCCAGGACCCCAAGGTCATGACCCGAGCCGAAGGCAGAGGCTTTAACCCACTGAGCCACCCAGGCACCCATCTGGCCTTGTTTTTAATAAGTGAAAGACAAGGGACTAAATCACAGCTGTTGGTCTAATTCTGATTCCAACCAGACTGCAATGGTGAGCCAATAAATAAATAAATAAATAACCTTTAGAGGCAGGGACAAATTCTCCAGAAGGTACTCAACTTTGTGATGAGGCTCAGGGATGCACAAAGTTGGATTTTAAGCAAAATTTCTGCTGCTGGGATTCCCAATAAATTCATCTTCAGACACAAACCCTTCTAATAAAGACAAAATACTGAGAATGGCCAACATATATTCACACCGACTTGCCACCACCTCCCCCTCCCCAGCAGTTCAGTTTCCTAATCTAGTCTGTTCAGCTAAGTACTATGAATTTTATTTATTTATTTTTAAAAGTATTTTATTTATTTGACAGACAGAGATCACAAGTAGATAGAGAGGCAGGCAGAGAGAGAGGAGGAAGCAGGATCCCTGCTGAGCAGAGAGCCTGATTCGGGGCTTGATCCCAGGACCCTGGGATCATGACCTGAGCCGAAGGCAGAGGCTTTAACCCACTGAGCCACCCAGGCACCCCAGTACTATGAATTTTAAAAATCAAATTTCAGGCATTTCAACTTGAGAAGACTGTAACATATCAAGCAACTATGGTGGAATAGCTCTTCTGATAAATCATGATTCTGATAAATCATAAATCTTTGGATAAATCATGGTGTTCTTCTCTCTTAAGAGGAAGCCTCTGCTAAAAACAACAGCTCCTAAAAACGATGAAATGAGCAAATATCTTCTAATCTTGAAGCTTTCTTTTACCTGTATGGTAACAGAAAATACCTTTCCTTTATACTTGAAATAATTCATCTCTACAAGGAATTTGAGCAGCTTGATTTCATGCTGTGCAATGACCAGTAAGAGACACCTCAAAACCAACTTGTACAAAGGGAGAATGCAGAGGTTAGTATGAATTATTATATATATATTAATATATATATACACAGTTGTACACACACACACACAAAGCTTGGAAGCTACCACAGTAATCAGCAGAGGAAACAGGATGAAGTCTCAGCCTCAGTTAACTGGGAACAGTGAAACTTGAACTGAACCATGTGAAGTCCTGTCTGAAGATTGTTCTGGCTGCTCCCCACCTACGGCTGTCCTCTTGGGCACTGCTAGTTCAGAAATACACAATGACAAAGGCGTTGGCTGGGTTCAATTGATGTGCAAACTATGAACATGTTAATTCAACCAACTACCTAGTAGATTTATGAGCTGAGGATATAAAAATGTATGACTTAAAGGCAGAAGCTTAGCCTGCTGTAGGAAGTCAGGAATTCTCACATATTGCCAATAAAAGGCCATCTGTTAATATCTACAAAATCACAGCCATCCAATTCTGGCATTGCATATACACCTACACCAGTAACAAAGGGCACATACACAGACTGGAAAAAAAATCCAAGTATCCAGTGACCCCAAACAGGCTGAATGATCTTGAGCCACACACTAGGATACTATGCAGTGGTAAACAACAATGCAGATATTCATATGTGGATACAGAGGGCGCTGGATCTTTTCTACAATGCAAAAACAAGGTGCAAGACTGCATACTGTGTGCTATTTTTAAAAAAAAGATTTTATTTATTTATTTGACAGAGAGAGAGAGAGAGCACAAGTAGGCAGAGAGGCAGGTTCCCCGCCCAGCAGAGGGCCCCATGCGGGGCTTGATCCCAGGACCCTGAGATCATGACCTGAGCCAAAGGCAGAAGCTTAACCCACTGAGCCACGCAGGCGCCCCCTGGGTGCTACTTTTGGTGCAAGAAAGGGGAATGTAAGCGTATCTACTCGTTTGCTTGGTTTTGCACTAAGAAAACTCGAAGTATAAACCAACCTAAATAAATAAATTAATACCTTATCTAATGAAAGAAGCAAGATTCTTCAGCATAATATGCACTTTCTACGATTCTTAATTCAAGATGCTGTAAATACTATCTCTATAAGCACCCTCGTGAGCCCACAGAGTAATAAAGACAAGTCGAAGAGAATTCGAGTGCAGCACCTAGTGGTGCTCAAGGAAGGAAGAGTCTGGAAGGACTTGGGCAGGGGGCGCCAACCCCCCCGACCCGCACGCTCCTGGGTAGCACAAGCCTCCCAGAACTGCGGAGTCAGGGTCATCCTTGCACCCCCACTGCCACCTGGAGCTGCCCCGCACAGCCCCACGGCCCCCCACATCCGCCGAAGCCTCCCGTCATACCATTGTGACCGCCTCCTGGTCGCACCACCAATTTCACCTCCTCTCACTGCAATGCCACGCGCCCAACTGCCTGCCTTCCACGCCGTGTCCCGCGTCCTGATTGGCTCACTGCTCACGCGAATGTCATTGGCTCAGACCACTTCAGGGGGCGAGTCCCCACGTTGGGACCTAAATCGTGATTGGCTATTGTCTAGAACAGCGAATTAGCTTTTGATTGGTCATCACTTTGGGCGGGAAGTGGCGACCTGGTGGTGGGAATGCAGAGGCTGAGCGTCTCTTGGAACATTGGCAGGAAGCTGCCGGGCTAATGCCCAGTGAACAACTGTAGAGGGATGGCAGCGGGGAGCCCCCAATTAGGGGTGGAGGCCATGCTACCATAGCTTACACCACCCGAGCCCCATTAATTCATCTGTAAGATGTAGTCTTCCCACATTTTTAGTTTTATGCTTGTACAGGGGTATTGGAAGTGACAAGGGCTGTTAATGGTGAAAGTGTCTTGCAGACTTAAGCTCGAGCAGATACATTTTAGGGTGGTTTTTTTTTTTTTTTCTTTAGCTGCCTTTTACTGATGCTGATGTTAATATCCTGGGCTGGTAAGAATGTGTAAGTCCTGGATCTCTCTGGGGCAGATTAACAGGACTTCTGCAAGAAGAGGATATGATGTGGACCACGTGATAAGTTCCCTGGGAGAAGTGGCAGGGGAGCTCTAGGAGAGAAGGAAAGGCTAGTGCTGCCTTCTAGGAGACAGGATTTACCGATACTTTCTCAATGAAAGTATCGTGAATTTTCCAATCAGCAAAGAGACCTAGATGGCATGGGCAGAGCGGGCCTGGGGACAAGGAGGTCTGACGGTGCAAGATTCAGCCAGGAGCACACGGACTGCGGTGAAGAGGGTGGCATGGAAGGTTCTGGGTGGGGCCAGCATGACTGTGGCCAGACCAAGGAGTTTGGCTTTACTGTGTGGGTTGGAAACCAACCACAGGTGCAAATTGGATTGGCCAATTAGTGAGTGCATAAGACCACAGGGTGAGGATAGGGGCAGGGGACCTCACATTGCAGAAAGCCAAAGAATTACCCACCCACCCACTCACACACCTTAGTGAAAGGACACACAGAGTTTGCAAGGTTCCTGGAAGGGAGTTTGATGCCCTCGGTTCACTACCCCATTCTTGCTATTGCTCCATGGGAGAGTCTGTATGTACCCTGCAAAAGAAAAGAGCCCCTTCTCTTGGTTCTTCTAAGTACTACCTGAATGAACTAGAATTTTCATATGGAAGACCAGACCAAAAAGTAGTTAAATACTGAGAATATAAATAAATAAATACAAAGTGTGTATAGTAATATAAACATAAAATATATTATAGTAATTTATAAATTAATGTAAAAATTTTCAAAAACACAGATGCAAAATGCAGATTTCCTGCCCTGCCTATCACTTCTAGGTCCATTGAGGTATGAGATAATGTTCACAGTGGCAGTTCAAATGGTCTGGGTTTGCAACATGCCCACCATGCATTCAGGGGAACAACTCTTCAGCTCCATGCTCCTCCCTTGCTTTAGCAGATTTCAGATAGAGTGTGGTGTGGAGATAAGAAGAATTAGTGTTTTGAGAAGCTCAATGTGGTGTATTGAATTAAGAACATGTATGAGTGCCTGGCTGGCTCAACCAGTGGAGATCATGACTCTTGATCTCGGGGTGGTGAGTTTGAGCTCCACATTGGGAATGGAGCCTACTTAAAAATAACCAAAAAAATCAAGAAATACTTATTTATTACTATTTGCAGATTTCAGAAGGTCAGAGGTGCAATTGAGTGGTAACAGGGTTGGGGTGTGGGATGAGAAAGGACAAGTCCTCTGTCTAGGGTCACAAAACAGCAGGATGGTAGAGAGCAGGGTAGCACGGACTGCGGTGCTTACTCATAAGGTGGTTAGGGTGGAGGTCACTAACTTTTCCCAGACTTAATTCTCAGTAAATATTTTTATGTTTTGGATATATATATACATATTTTAAAGATTTATTTATTTATTTATTTCCACTAATGATTAACGATGACAAGAATCTTCCCATGTGCTTATTGGATGTTTGCATATTTTCTTTGGGGAAATGCCTACTTAGATCCTTTACCCATCTATATTCATATTTTTTTTATTATTTGAGTAGAGTGGACACACAATGTTACATTAGTTTCAGGTGTATAACTTACCGATTTGACAAGTTAGTATATTATGCTATACTCACCACAAGTAGAGCTACCACCAATCTGTTCCATTACTGATCCTTTACCCATTTTTGACCCCCTCCCCCATTCTTTTTTTTTTTTTAATATATTATTTAGGGGCACCTGGGTGGCTCAGTCGGTTGGGTGTCTGCCTTCTGCTCAGGTCATGATCCTAGGGTCCTGGGTTCAAGACCCACATTGGGCTCCCTGCTCAGTGGCAAGTCTGCTTCTCCCTCTCCCTCTACCTGCTACTCCCCCTGGCTTGTGCTCTCTCTCTCTCGCTTTGTCAAAGAAATAATAGTAAATTTATTTATTTGACAGAGTGAGAGAGAGAGCACACAAGCAGGGGTAGAGGTCAAGGGAGAGGGAGAAGCAGACTTCCTGCTGATCAGGCAGTCCTATGCAAGCTCAAGATTCCAGGACCCTGGCATCCAGACCTGAGCAGAGGGCAGAAGCTTAACTGACTGAGCCACTCAGGTGCTCCTCTCCCCCCAACTCTTCACCCATTTTTAAGTTAGCCTACTTGTCTTTTTATTATTGGGTTGTAAGAGCTCTTTATATATTTTGGATACAAGCCCCTTACCATATATATGATTTGCAAATATTTTCTCCCATTCTGTGGATTATTGCCTTTTCACTTTCTTGATGGTGTCCCTCCAAACACAAAAGCTTTAAATTTTAATGAAGTCCAGTTTACCTATACTTTTCTTAGGTTGCTTGAACTTTTCGTGTCATATTTAAAAAACCATTCCCTAAACTGTGGTCATGAAGATGTACTCTTTTGTTTCCTTCTCAGAGTTTGTTGAGAGTTTATCTAAACTAATCCATAAAGTTGCTGCCTCAGCAACTATATTTTGTGGCTAAGGAGGCTGCAAGGGCCTTAAACTGATACTGACCCCTCCCAAGAGCATACTAGATAACAGCTCACAAATTCACAAGTAAATATAAATTCCTGATACGGCTCTCTTAATCTTCCTTGTGATAAGCATTCTCAGGGCAACTCCCCTGGCCTTCCCCCTGTACACTCTTTAGATAAGATCTCTGCAAAGTTTGCCAAAACCCATTCTTTTGAATTTGAATCGACCAATCCAGGCTTAGCCTGGGAATCTCAAAGCACTCCACCTACAGACCTTAATAAAGGCATGTACCCCGAGTTCTGCAGAGCTCTCTGCCTGAACCCTGCCTTAACCTCCTGGTGTGGCCCTTCAAGGTATACTATGTATCCCCTCTAGAACCTGTAAGTAATAAACGTCTCTATTTCAACTTTTTTGTGGTCTTCTGTTGAACCTAGGCTCACCATCCAGTGCCTTCAGGGCTCTACTTAACAAATGTTAAAGGGCACCTCAGTGGCGCAGCCCGGTTAAGTGCCGACTCATGGTTTCCTTTCAGGTCATGATCTCAGGGTTGTGATATTGAACCCTATGCAGGGCTCTGCACTCAGCTCAGAGTCTGCTTAAGTTTTTCTCTCCCTTTCCCTCTGCCCCTCTTCTCACCCCACATTCATGACCCACTGTCCCTCTCTTCCTCTCAAATAAATAAATAAATATTTTTGGAAAATGTAGTTTAACAAAGTTACAATACAGTTTTATAATTCAGCTCTTATATTTAAATCTTCAATCCATTTTGAGTTAATTTATGTGTGTGGTGTGAAGTAAGGAGCCAACTTGATTATTTACATGTGCATAACCAGTTGTCCTAGCACAGCTTGTTGAAAAGACTATTCTTTTCCCACATTGAATCGGCTCATAACCATTGCCAAAAATCAATTAGCCATCAAAAGAATGAGAAGACAAACCACAGACTAGGGGAAAATATTTGCAAAAGACATCTGATAAAGGACTATCATACAAAGTATTCGAAGAACTCTTAAAACTCAACAATAGGGATGCCTGGGTGGCTCAGTGGGTTAAGCCGCTGCCTCCGGCTTGGGTCATGATCCCAGAGTCCTGGGATCGAGTCCCGCATGGGCTCCCTGCTCGGCAGGGAGCCTGCTTCTCTCTCCGCCTCTGCCTGCCTCTCTGCCTGCTTGTGTGCTCTCTCTCTCTCTCTCTCTCTCTCCTCTCTGACAAATAAATAAATAAAATATTTTTAAAAAAACCTCAACAATAAGAAAATCAACAACTCGATTAAAAATGGGCAAAAGACCTGAGCAGACACCTACCAAAGAAGATATACACATGACAAATATGCATATGAAAGATGCTCAACATTATATGTCAACGGAATTTTTTAAAGATTTTATTTATTTATTCGACAGAGATAACAAGTAGACAGAGAGGCAAGCAGAGATATGGGGGAAAGCAGGCTCCCCACTGAGCAGAGAACCTAATGCTGGACTTGATCCCAGGACCCTGAGACCATGACCTGAGCCGAAGACAGAGGTTTAACCCACTGAGCCACACAGGCGCCCCTCAAAATTATATGTCATTAAGGAACTGCAACTTGAAACAACAATGAGATACCACTACACACCCGTTAAAATGACAAAAATCCAAAATGCTGCCATTACCAAATGTTGCTAAGGATACTAAGGAATAGGAACACTCATTCATTGCCAGTAGGAATGCAAAATGGTACAGCTTGGCAGCTTCTTAAAAGACTAAACATATTCTTACCATATGATACAAGAATTACTCCTTGGTACAGGCATACCTTGTTTTGTTGCACTTTGTTTTATTGAGTTTTTTATAAATCTCATAAAATGCATTGATCATTGCCAACCTTCATAGAGCAAGTCTATCAGTGCCATTTTTCCAACAATATTTACTCATTTTGTGTCTTTTGTCATATTTTGGCAATTCTCACAATATTTCAAAATTTTCAATTGTTATTGTATCTGTTATGGTGGTCTGTGAGTGATCTTTGCTGTTACTATTGTAATAGTTATGGGGTGCCACAAACCATGCCCATATATGATGGCACACTTTGGGGGTAAATATTGTGTGTGTTCTGATTGCTCTACCAACCAGCTCTTTGCCTATCTCTTTCCCTATCCTCAGGCCTCCCTATTCCCTAAGACATGACAATATTGAAATTAGGCCAATTAATAACCCTGCAATGGCCTCTAAGTGTTCAAGTGAAGAGTCATGTAGCTCTCACTTTAAACCAAAAGGAAGAAATGAGTAAGCTTAATAAGCAAGTCATGCTCAAGGCCAAGATAGGCGAAAACCTAGGTTTCTTGTGGCATATAGTTAGCCAAGCTGAGAATGTGGGGTAAAAAAAGTTCTTGAAAGAAGTTGAAAGAACTACTCCAGGAGCACTTGGGAGGCTCAGTCAGTTAAGCGTCTGCCTTCCACTCAAGTCATGATCCCAGGGTCCTGGGATTGAGCCATGCATTGGGCTTCCCACTCAGCTGGGGAGTCTGCTTGTTCCTTTCCCTCTGGCCCTCCCCTTCTCATGCTCTCGCACATGCATGCACTCTCTCTCTCAAATAAATAAAAATCTTTTTCAAAAAAGTGCTACTCTAGTGGACACATGAATGATAGAGAAATGAGAAGACACAGCTTTATTGCTGATCTGGAGAAAGTTTCAGTGGTCTAGATAGAAGACCGAATCAGCCACAACATTCCCTTAAGTCAAAGCCTAATTCAGAGAAATCCCTTAATTCTTTTCAATCCCGTGAAGGCTGAGAGAGGTGAGGAAGCTGCAGAAGCAAAGTTTGAAGCCAGTAGAGGTTGCTTCGTGAGGCTTAAGGTTTAACTTAAAGTGCAAGGTGAAGCATCAAGTGCTAATGTAGAAGCTGCAGCAAGTTTTCTAGATTAGCTGAGATAACTGATGAAGGGAACTACACTAAACAACAGGTTTCCAATGTAGGCAGGAACAGCTTTCTGTTGGAAGATGACCTCTAGGACTTCCACAGATAGAACAGTGAAGTTAATGCCTGGCTTCAAAGCTTCAAAGGACAGGCTGACTCTTTTATTAGGGGCTAATGCTGCTGGTGACTTTAAGTGGAAGCCAATGTTTATTTACTATTCCAGAAATCCTATGGCCCTTAAGAATGACACTAAAAAAAAGAAATAAAAAAAGTGGAGTGTCTGGGTGGCTTAGTCACTTAAGCATCTGACTCTTGGTTTTGGCTCAGGTCATGGTGTCATAGGTTGTGAGATGGGGCCCCACATCGGGCTCTGCACTCAGTGGAGGGTCTGCTTGGAAGATTCTCTCCCCCTGCTCCTCCCCCACACGTGTACACACAGTCTCTCTCCCTCTCTCTCAAATAAATAAATAAATCTTTAAAAAAAAGAATTATGATAAATCTCTTCTCCCTGTGCTCTGTAAGTGGAACAACAAAGCCTGTATGACAGCACAGCTATTCACAACCTGGTTTACTGAATATTTTAAGCCCGCTGTTGAGCCCTCCTGCTCAGGATTCTTTCAAAATATTACTGCTCATTGACAATGCACCTGGTTATCCAACGGCTCTGGTGGAGGTGTACAATGAGGTTAATGTTGGTTTCATGCCTGCTAACACAACATCCATTCTGCAGCCCATGGATCAAGGAGCAATTTCAACTTTTAAGTATTATTTTAAGAAATATATTTCATGGGGCACCTGGGTGGCTCAGTCATTAAGCATCTGCCTTCGGCTCAGGTTGCAATCAGAATCCTGAGATCGAGCCCCGCAACTGGCTCTCTGCTTGGCAAGAAGCCTATGTCTCCCCCTCCCACTCCCCCTGCTTGTGTTCCCTCTCTCACTGTGTCTCTCTCTGTCAAATAAATGAATAAAATCTTTAAAAAAAAAAAGAAATACATTTCATAAGGGCACTTAGGTGGCTCAGTTAGTTAAGCATCTAACTTCGGCTCAGGTCATGATCTCAGGATCCTGGGATAAAGCCCTGCATTGGGCTCCCTCTCTCAGCAGGGAGTGTGCTTGTCTTTCTCCCTCTCCCTCTGCCCCTCTCCCTGTTCATGCTCTCTCTGTCTCTCTCTCAAATAAATAAAATACTTTTAAAATATATGTTTCATGGGGCACCTGGGTGGCTCAGTGGGTTAAGCCTCTGCCTTCGGCTCAGGTCATGGTCTCAGGGTCCTGGGATCGAGCCCCGCATCCGGCTCTCTGCTCAGCGAGGAGCCTGCTTCCCCCTCTCGCTGCCTGCCTCTCTGCCTGCTTGTGATATCTCTCTCTCTCTGTCAAATAAATAAATAAAATCTTTTAAAAAATACATTTCGTAAGGCTATAACTGTCATAGATAGTCCTAAGATCTAAGCAAAGTAAGCATCTAAGTAAGGATCTAAGCAAAGTAAGCATCTAGTAAGGATCTAAGCAAAGTAAGGGGGAAACCTTGTGGAAAAGATCCACCATCCTAGATATCACTAAGAATATTTATGATTCGGGGCACCTGGGTGGCTCAGTGGGTTAAGACTCTGCCTTCCGCTCAGGTCATGATCTCAGGGTCCTGGGATCGAGCCCCGCATCGGGCTCTCTGCTCAGCGGGGAGCCTGCTTCCTTCTCTCTCTCTGCCTGCTTCTCTGCCTACTTGTGATCTCTGTCTATCAAGTAAATAAAAAAAAATTTAAAAAAAGAATATTTATGATTCATGGGAAGAGGTCAGAATACCTACAATAGTTTAGAAGAGGTATATTCCGGGGCGCCTGGGTGGCTCAATGGGTTAAAGCCTCTGCCTTCGGCTCGGGTCATGGTCCCAGGGTCCCGGGGTCCTGGGATCGAGCCCCACGTCGGACTCTCTGCTCAGCGAGGAGCCTGCTTCCTCCTCTCTCTCTCTCTGCCTGCCTCTCTGCCTACTTGTGATCTCTGTCTGTCAAATAAATAAATAAAATCTTTAAAAAAATAGAAGAAGTACATTCCAACCTTTATGCACAACTTTGAGGAGTTCAAGACTTCAGTGGGAGAAGTAATTGCAGATGTGGTAGAAATAGCAACAGAACTAGAATTAGAAGTGCGTCTGAAGATGTGACTGAATAACTATAATTCCACAATAAAATTTGAACAGACGAGGAGTTGCTACTTACGGATAAGCAAAGAAAGTAGTTTCTTGAGATGGAATCTACTCCTGGTGAAGATGTTGTGAAAACTAAAAAAAAAAAAAAGAGAGAGAGAGAGAGAGAGATGTTGTGAAAACTATTGAAATGGCAGGAAGCCTGGGTGGCTCAGTTGGTTGGGTGGCCAACTCTTGATTTTGGCAGGGGTCATGATGTCGGGGTCATGGGATTGAACACCATGCTGGGCTCTGAGCTCAGTGTGGAGCCTGCTTGTCCCTCTCACTCTGCTTCTCCCCACCTCCACTCTCTCTCTCAAATAAATAAATGAATAAAATCTTTAAAAAATGAAATTGTTGAAATGACAACAAAAGATTTAGAATATATCATAAACTTAGTTGATAAATCAGTGGCAGAGTTTGAGTGGATTCACTCCAATTTTTTTTAAAGTATTTTTTTAAAGATTTTTTAAAAATTTTTATTTATTTGTTATAGAGAGAGAGAGAGCAAGCACAAGCAGACAGAGAGGCAGGCAGAGGCAGAGGCAGAGGGAGAAGCAGGCTCCCTGCCGAGCAAGGAGCCAGATATGGGACTCGATCCCAGGACGCTGGGATCATGACCTGAGCCGAAGGCAGCCGCTTAACCAACTGAGCCACCCAGGCATCCCTAAAGTACTTTTTTAAAAATTTATTTGTTAGAGAGAGAGTGAGCACAGGCAGACAGGTTGGCAGGCAGAGGCAGAGGGAGAAGCAGGCTCCCCGCCGAGCAAGGAGCCCGATATGGGACTCGATCCCAGGACGCTGGGATCATGACCTGAGCTGAAGGCAGCCGCTTAACCAACTAAGCCACCCAGGCATCCCAGGATTCACTCCAATTTTGAAAGAAGTTCTAGTGGGGGTGAAATGCTATCAAACAGCATTGCACATCACAGATAAATTGTTTGTGGAAGCAAGAGTCCATCATTGCGGGAAACTTCATGTCTTACTTTAAGAAATTGCCACAGCCACCCCAACCTTCAGCAACCACCACCCTGGTCAGTCAGCAGCCATCAACATCAAGGCAAGACCCTCTCCTCAAGCAAAAAGATTGACTCACTGAAATTTCATACGATGTTTAGCATTTTTTAGCAATAAAGTACTTTTTCTTTTTTTAATTTTTATTTTATTTTTTTAAGATTTTATCCATTTATTTAACAGAGAGAGATCACAAGCAGGCAGAGAGGCAAGCAGAGAGAGAGGAAGGAAAGCAGGCTCGCCGCTGAGCAGAGAGCCCGATGCGGGGCTCGATCCCAGGACCCTGGGATCATGACCTGAGCCCAAGGCAGAGGCTTTAACTCACTGAGCCACCCAGGTGCCCCTTTTTTTAATTTTTAAAAAGATTTTATTTATTTATCTGACAGAGAGAAAGAGAGAGCAAGCAGAAGCAGGGGGAGCAACAGGCAGAAGGAGACACAGACTCTCCACTGAGCAAGGACCCCCCCCAACATGGGGCTTGATCCCAGGACCTTGAGATCATGACCTGAGCCGAAGGCAGAGGCTTTAACCCACTGAGCCACCCAGGTGCCCCTAAACATAACTTTTATATGCACTGGGAAACCAAAAATTTCATCTGACTTGCTTTATTGTGTTACTTGCTTTATTCAGTGGAATCAACCTGCAATATCTCCAAGATATGCCGATATTTGCCCAAATGAGTTGACAGCTTATGTCCACACCAAAACTTGGTCATGGATGTGTCTAGTAGCTTTATTCATAATTGCCAAACTGGGAAGCAACCCAGATATACTTCAGTACATGCATGGATAAATAAACTATGGTTCACCCAGATAATATAATATTACTCAACACTGAAAAGAAATGAGCTATCAAGCCATGAAAAGACATGGAGGAATCTTAAATGCATAGTACTAAATGAAAAAATCTTAAAAGGCTGTATACTGTATGATTCCAATTACGTGACATTCTGGAAAAAGCAAAACTGTGGCAATCAGTGGTTGCGAAGGGTTAGGGTAGAGCAAAGGAGGAACAGGTAAAACACAGAGGATTTTTAGGACAGTAAAACAATTGTGTATGATATAATAATGGTGGATACACATTATACGTTTGTCAAAACCCATAGAACGTAGGACATCTGGGTGAACCCTAATGTAGACTATGGACCCTTAGTGATAATGGTGTGTCAATGTAGGCTCACTGATTATAACACATGTATCACTCTGTAGGGGGTATTGATTGTTGGGGGGGTGCTGTGCTTGTGTAAGGATAGGGGGTATATGGAAACTACACCATCTGCTCAATTTTGTTATGAACCTAAAACTGCTCTAAAAAATAAAAAGTCTATTTTTTAAGGATTTTAAAGGTCAATTGGCCATAGATTTTAAATTGGACAGGAATTTTTAAAAATCAGTTGGTCATGTTTCTGGACTCTCAGCCCTATTCCATTGGTTCATATCATATATCTATCCTTTCCTCTGTAATACGCTGTATTGAATACTGTAGCTTTGCAGTCAGTTTAGAAATCAAGAAGTGGGAGTACTCCAACTTTGTTCTCTTTTTTCAAGATTATTATTTTTTTTAGATTTTATGTATTTATTTGACAGAAAGAGAGAGAGCACAAGCAGGGGTAATGGGAGCCAGAGGGAGAGGAAGAAGCAGGCTCGCTGTTGAGCAGGGAGCTCAATGCGGGGCTATATCCCAAGACCCTGGGATCATGACCCTAGCAGAAGGCAGACACCTAACCAACTGAACCACCCAGGTGCCCCAGATTCCTTTTGTTTTTTTTAAGTAATCTTTCCACCCAACGTGGGGTCCAATTCAGAACTGAGATCAAGGGTCACACGCTCCACAAACTGAGCCAGCCAGGCGCCCCTTCAACTTTATTCTTTTTCAGAATTGTTTTTGCTATTCTGGGTCCCTTGCATCTCCATATGAATTTTAGCATCAGCTTGATAATTTCTGTGAACAGGTAGTTGGGTTTTCGATAGGCATTACATTGCATCAGCAGACAGGTTTGAGGAGTGCTGTCATCTTAACAATATTGTGTTCCGGTCTATGAACATGGGATGTCTTTCCACTTATTTAGGTCTTCTTTAATTTGTGTGCAAGTCTTGCATTTCTTAAGTTAAATTTATTCTAAGCATCCTTTTCCCCAGCTTTATTGAGAATTAATTGATGTAGTATTCTAAATATCTTTATAAATGTATTTATTTTTGAAACTATGTAAGCAGAGTTATTTTCTTAATTTCATTCCATAGAGTTCATTGCTAATGTATAGGAATACAATTGATTTTGGAATTTTTCCCCAGCTTTATTGAGATATAATTAACTGTAAGAATAAAAAACTGTAAGATATTTAAAGCATACATCACAATGATTTGATTTACTTAAACACTGTGAAAGGATTCTTCCCATCTAGTTCATTAACACATCCATCGCATCACATATTTACTTTTTTTGTGTGATAACATTTAAGGTCCACTCTCAGAAAATTTTAATTATGTAATACAGTGCTGTCAAATATAGTCACCATATTACACATTAGATTCTCTGATTTATACATATTACTCTTGTATCCTGCACTTTTCCTGGACTTGTTTATTATTTATTTCATTGGGTTGATTCCTTAGGATTTTCTTTTTTTTTTTTAAGATTTTATTTATTTGGGACGCCTGGGTGGCTCAGTTGGTTAAGCAGCTGCCTTCGGCTCAGGTCATGATCCCAGCGTCCTGGGATCGAGTCCCACATCGGGCTCCTTGCTCGGCAGGGAGCCTGCTTCTCCCTCTGCCTCTGCCTGCCACTCTGTCTGCCTGTGCTCGCTCCTGTGCTCTCTCTCTATCTGACAAATAAATAAATAAAATCTTTTTAAAAAAGATTTTATTTATTTGACAGAGATCACAAGTAGGCAGAGAGGCAAGCAGAGAGAGAGAGAGAGGAGGAAGAAGGCTCCCTGCTGAGCAGAGAGCCCGATGCGGGACTCGATCCCAGGACCCTGGAATTATGACCTAAGCCAAAGGCAGAGGCTTTAACCCACTGAGCCACCCAGGCGCCCCTCCTTAGGATTTTCTATACATAAGATCATTTCATCTGGGACTAGAGACGGTTTTATTTCTTTTCCAGTTTGGATTCCTTTTATTGCACATGCTTGCCTAATTGCTATGGCTACTACCTCCAGTAAAATGTTGAGTACAAGTGGTGAGAGGAGACATCCTTATGTTGTTATCATAAGGGAAAGCTTTCAGTTTTTTACCATTGAGTATATAAGCCAAAGGTTGGTTGGTTGGTTTTTTTAAGCCATAGATTTTTCATAGCAGGCTATGGAAGTTCCCTTTTATTCCTCATTTGTTGAGTGCTTTTTTTCTGTGTATGTTAAGATGATCATGTGGGGACGCCTGGGTGGCTCAGTTGGTTAAGCAGCTGCCTTCGGCTCAGGTCATGATCCCAGTGTCCTGGGATCGAGTCCCACATCGGGCTCCTTGCTCAGCGGGGAGCCTGCTTCTCCCTCTGCCTCTGCCTGCCACTCTGTCTGCCTGTGCTCGTTCTCTCTCTCTGACAAATAAATAAATAATTAAAAAAAAAGATGATCATGTGGTTTGGTTCTTTATTTTATTAGCATGTCATGTTACATTGCTTGATTTTCTTTCTTTTTTTTTTTTTTTTTAGATTTTATTTATTTATTTGACAGACAGAGATCACAAGTAGGCAGAGAGGCAGAGAGAGAGAGGAGGAAGCAGGCTGTCCACAGAGCAGAGAGCCTGATGTGGGTCTCGATCCCACGACCCTGGGATCATGACCCGAGCCGAAGGCAGCTGGCCTTAACCCACTGAGCCACCCAGGCGCCCCTCATTGCTTGATTTTCTTATGTTAAACCTTGCATTCCTGGGATAAATTCCACTTGGCCCTTTTTATGTGTTGATGGATTCAATTTGCTAGTATTTTGTTGAGAAAGTAATCTGTAGGTTTTCTTTCTTTTCTTTTTTTTTATTTATTTGACAGACAGAGATCACAAGTAGGCAGAGAGGCAGGCAGAGAGAGGGAGGAAGCAGGCTCCCCGCTGAGCAGAGAGCCCGATGGGGCTGGATCCCAGGACCCTGAGATCAGGACCCATGCCAAAGGCAGAGGCTTTAACCCACTGAGCCACCCAGGCGCCCCTGTAGTTTTTCTTTCTTGTGATGCCTTTGGCTTTGTAGAATAAGTTAGGTATTCCCTCCCCCTCTCTCCCTCCTCCTCCTCTTCCTTCTTTTTTTCTTTTTGGTGCTTTAGCTTCACTGCGTCTTCATCAGGTTGCTGTTTGTAACTGCCTTGTTCATCAGGGTCCCAGAACTTGGCCCTGTCATATCCCCAAAGGTTACAGTTCACTGTGTCAACTATATTTGCCCTCAAATATGTACTTATATATATGGAGAGCCTTCTCTGGATGGATAAAAAGTCAGTTCTCTGAAACACTGCATGCCAGCTCTCAGGTGGTTGTTGATGAAGCCTGGGGGAGAGCTTTTGTTACAAACCTGCCCCAGTCTCCTGGGTTGAAATGCATTTTTCTAGGGTGCCTGGGTGGCTCAGTGGGTTAAGCCTCTGCCTTCAGCTCAGGTCATGATCTCAGGGTGCTGGATCAAGCCCCACGTCAGGGCCTCTGCCCAGCAGGGAGCCTGCTTCCCCATCTCTCTCTGCCTCCCTTTCTGCCTACTTGTGATCTCTCTCTGTCAAATAAATAAAAATTTTTAAAAAAGAAATGCATTTTTTTAGTTTTTTGTGGAGGCATTTCTGCTCAGTTATGTTTAGACCAAGGGGAGCAAGGTAAGGGAGATGTCATCCCTGTAGGAAGTGGGAAACCATCTGAAGCTCCTCAAGACAACATCAACAGAATATCAAAAGGGATCAAGGGGGTTGGCCAAGGCAGAGTGTTCCAAGTGGCGCCATGTTGCTGGGAGTCCCCCACCCTGTCACCAGCTCATTGATTCAGAGTGGCTGCAGGTACCCCTAAAATCCATTTTGGTTTTGCTTTACTTGCATGGACTACCGTCATTTTGCCGACAAGTTAACACCATGTCACATCAAATGAAAAAAGCAGGACAAAGACCCCTCAGCCCCAGGAATAAGGAAGCCTGAGGGGAATTTGCAACGACTCCATGATGGGACATGGGGACTGCCTGTGGTGTGGGGAGTGGTATGGAGTAGTGCACAGCATATGACCTCTCACTGATACCCACAAGTGGAAGCTGCTGTTGGGGTCCCCCAGGGTTCTCCAAGCCTGACAGGTGCTCCTAGGCCAGGAGGGGCTGTCATTGGCATCTGCAGGGCCCTGGGGGTGCCCTGAACTGGAAGGCTATAGATTGTTGCCTTTTAGGACAAGGCTCAGAGCAGCCCGCATGAGTTCTTCCAACACACAGAACACTCCCAAAAACTCTGCCCTTCTTCGCCAATGTATGAGGGTGGCTATTGCCATCCCATTGTACAGGACGGGTCAGGGATTGCCTGGGGTTACTCAGCCAGAGCCATACCTTCATCTTACCAGAGGTTTGCCTGACTCCTCCCCAAACGCCCCAGTGTTGGGGGAAGGGAACTTGAATAGTGAACAGCTGAACGGAGTACCTGTGCAGAGGTGAAGAATCAAGGAGGGTTACTGCAGCAGTGGCAAAGGGAAGGGTTCCAGATCCCTCCAGACCGTGTCCTTAACCTTGCTTGCCTCCCAGGACAACCCCGGTGATCTGAATTAGTCATTTACCTGGTGGCCTGGGCTTCCTCATCTGTGAACCAGACACAGTAACAGGACTTTCTTAGATCTGGTCTCCATCAGGTGAGGTATGGGTATGGTGGGCTATGTGGGTGCTTAAGGGACGGCGAGGTGGGTGGGGCCTCGTGCTGGATCTGGCGCCGGAGGGGTGGGGGCGGGCTCTGCGCGCAGGCGGCGTCAGCCAGGCAAGGCAGGCACAGTGTGCAGAGCAGCGGCAGCAGTGACAGCAGGTGAGTCTCAGCGACTGCTGCAGGGACGGGCTCGAGCCTGAGAGGAGGCAAAGGCTCAGATTCCTGGGTGGAACTGGCTCCGCAGGCGGTGGTGGTGGCAGCGGGCGGCGGTGGCCTCTTGGGGCGGGGGCAGGGAATGGAGCTTTGGCTTCGGGGTGCTGGGTCAAGAGCGCCCCGCCTCCTGGCCGCTGGGTACGCAGATACTCAAGTCCCTCGGGGGTGGTGTGTGTGTGTGTGTGCGCGCGCGCGCGCGCTGGTGGGTGCCACTGTCTGAGCCCAGGAGGCCACCTGGTTCAGCCCAGGACAGCAGAGCCCCTCCTGTTCCGGGTCCTGTTGGCCCTGCCCAGCTCCCGGGAAGCCTGGGGTTTCCACCCTGCTCTCCAAATGCCAGGCCAAGGAGCCTTTCCCAACTGCACTTCCTAGAGCTGCACCCTTTTCACCTCAGAGTCCCCCCACCCCACTAAAGTGCCCAGGTCCAGCAGCACAAGGTTCCCTCACCTGCCCAATGGCCGACAGGATCTCCATCCTTCCTTGTGACCTTCTGTCCACTCCTGACTGATCCCAGCCCCCAGGCAAACCAGCTATGCAGGCACTCGGGTCCCCAGGGGGATGAACAGAGCAGGCTGGAGCCTGGTCGGTACCTGGTTGGGCAACCTGTCATTCCCCTCTGGCCCTGGTAGGTGCAGGCAGCTGGCTTGGTGCTCCTCTCAGCTGCCCATCATGGTCAGGGGGCTGCCCAGCGCTGCCAGCCTGGCGCGCTTCTGCCAGAAGCTGAACCGGCTGAAGCCGCTGGAGGAGTCAACCATGGAAACATCCCTGCGGCGCTGCCTGTCCACGCTGGACCTGACCCTGCTGGGCGTGGGTGGCATGGTGGGCTCGGGCCTCTATGTGCTTACAGGCACTGTGGCAAAGGAGATGGCCGGCCCTGCGGTGCTCTTGTCTTTCGCAGTGGCCGCCGTGGCCTCCCTGCTGTCTGCGCTGTGCTATGCGGAGTTTGGGGCCCGGTTGCCCCGCACAGGCTCTGCCTACCTGTTCACATACGTGTCCATGGGTGAACTGTGGGCCTTCCTCATTGGCTGGAACGTGCTCCTGGAGTACCTCATTGGCGGTGCAGCCGTGGCCCGTGCCTGGAGTGGCTACTTGGACGCTATGTTCAACCACCACATCCACAACTTCACCCAGGCCCACATTGGAACCTGGCAAGTGCCCCTGCTGGCCCACTACCCAGACTTCCTGGCTGCCGGCATCATCCTTTTGGCCTCCACCTTTATCTCCTGCGGAGCCCGAGTTTCCTCCTGGCTCAACCACGCCTTCTCTGTGGTCAGCCTTGTCCTCATCGTCTTTATCATCATCCTGGGTTTCATCCTGGCCCGCCCACACAACTGGAGTGCGGAGGAGGGGGGCTTCGCGCCTTTTGGCTTCTCTGGCATCATGGCCGGCACCGCCACCTGCTTCTATGCCTTTGTGGGCTTTGATGTCATTGCTGCCTCCAGCGAGGAGGCCAGGAACCCGAAGCAAGCGGTGCCAATAGCCATCTCCATCTCGCTCAGCCTGGCCGCCGGCGCCTACATCCTCGTCTCCACTGTGCTCACCCTCATGGTGCCGTGGCACAGCCTGAACCCTGACTCCGCCCTAGCGGACGCCTTCTACCGGCGGGGCTATAGTTGGGCTGGCTTCATCGTGGCAGCTGGCTCCATCTGCGGTAAGGGGCCTTTCCAGCACAGTGGGAGTGAACGGGGCAGTGGGGCCCCCACCCTAAGCTTCCTGGGGAGCATGTCTCTATCTGAGTCTGTTACCAGTTGCATAACAGGTCCAAGAAGGTGTTAACCATTAGACTCTCCAGGCTTGTTGGAAGGGCCCTCCTCACTGTTTCTTCCCCCAATGGTACCTAAAATAGCACTTCTGAGCCTGTGCTTCTAGGTCCTTTGCTGGGAAAAGGGCTTAACGCTCATAAATTCTCTGATGGGCCTGTCGCCTAAACTAGGGTGTCCCATTCCTGGTTGCGGGGGTTGGAGGGATGGAGAGGGTAATAATCCAATGCCCCACATACACTCAGGCTCACTTTGAGATCCCAGACAGACTCATGCCCATGTTCCCAAGGGGTTGTGCCTGTCCTGGCTCCCAGGGGGCCCCTCGTGGGCCTGTCCACTATGCTGACCAGTTCATCCACCCTCTGCCACAGCCATGAACACTGTCCTGCTGAGCAGCCTCTTCTCCCTGCCACGCATCGTCTATGCCATGGCCGTCGACGGGCTCTTCTTCCAGGTGTTTTCCCGAGTGCACCCCCGGACGCAGGTGCCCTTGGCAGGCATCGTTGTATTCGGGGGCCTCATGAGTTTACTGGCACTGCTGCTGGACCTCGAGGCATTGGTCCAGTTCCTGTCCATTGGCACACTGCTCGCCTACACTTTCGTGGCCACCAGCATTCTGGTACTACGCTTCCAGAAGGCCCCTCCAGCCAGTTCCCCAGGCCCAGCCAGCCCTGGCTCCAGGGTCAAAGAGTACCACTCTTTCTCAGACCACATACAGCTGGTGGGCACTGAGCAGGCCTCAGCCCCCGAGCCCGGGCAGCTGCGGCCAGCCCTGAGGCCCTACCTGGGCTTCCTAGGCAGGTTCAGCCCTGGAGCTGCTGTGGCTTGGGCACTCGGCGTCCTGGTGGTCTCAGCCATCACCCTTGCCTGTGTCCTAGTCTTCGGGGACTCAGCCCTGCACCTCCCATACTGGGGTTACATCCTGCTGCTCCTGCTCAGCTCTGTCGCATTTCTGCTCAGCCTCCTCGTCCTGGGGGCCCACCAGCAACAGCGTCAGCAAGACACCTTCCAGGTACCTCCCCCAGCCAACGGCCACTGGCTCTCAGCCCAGCTAGCTCTTTTTGCCCCTTCCTCCCCTCTGCTGTGCCAGGATGAACCAGGGTTCACAGGGGTGGAGGCGGCCCATGCACCCATCCCCCTCTCTTTCTGCATGGCAAGGGGGGCTCTTGTTTCCCAGATGTCCAGAGATGGAGAAAGGCTCTGTGGACTCTTGAGAAATTGAGCCCTGAGCCAGCCGACCTTCCCTACAGCCCAGCCCAGCTCTACTCTTGCCCCCTCAGATCCCCATGGTGCCCTTGACTCCAGCCCTGAGCATCCTTCTCAACGTTAGCCTCATGCTGAAGCTAAGCTACTTGACTTGGCTGCGCTTCTCCATCTGGCTGCTGATCGGTGAGTGGGGGGCCAGCGTGGGGGCCCCGGGCGGGCTGTCAGGAGAAGGCAAGCAAGGAGGACAAGCAGGGCTGGGACCCGCTCCTCAGTCTCCCACAACTCCTGCAGGACTCACGGTGTATTTTGGCTATGGCATCTGGCACAGCAAAGAGAACCAGCGGGAGCCGCCAGAGCTGACTGCCACACGCTACGTGGTGTTCCCCAGCACCAGCCTGGAGGAGGTGGTACAGCCAGTGCAGCCCTCCAGCCAGGTGCCCGCCCAGGAGCCCAGCCCCACGGAGCAGCCCACCAGTCCATGAATCAAGCGAGAGGCCTGTCCTTGCTTGCTCTGCCCCTCCCCCACATCCTCAGGAGCCCAGAGGGGCAGGGAGTCCCTTGACTTGGAGCCAGCTCGGGTTTGCAGGCCTGTCCATGCTGAGGGGGTCCTTGAGACCTTGGGGCCTTAGCCCAAGTGCCTAGTTTTGGGTTTGGGGGAGTGGGCCATGGCCAGTGCTTGTGGGGTGAATATTTTGTCAAGCACTTCCTGTTCATGAGCAAGTCCAGCTATCTGAGTAGGTGGGGGGGATGAGGGTGGCAGAGGGGTGGGGGAGGAGTGACCCGCAGCCCCAGACAGCCACAATAATAACCTACTGGCCAGCCACGTGCCTTGCTGCTGTGTCCACTGTTTCATTCCTTGTGGCACTGAGTGCTTTCCTGCCCACCTTCCCCCCTAGCCAAGAACCAGGTTATTGTCTCCAATTCACAGCAAAGATGTCGAGGTTTGGCAAGAGGGAGGTACCTGCTCTGGGACTACCCTGAATCAGACACGCCACCTGGCCTGCGTCCTAGGGGAGGGCTGGTGCCCTCAGCCCAGCTCAGAGGGGAGCTCTGTATACCCCTACACACACCAAGAGAGGAGGGGTCCATGAAAAGGGCAAATTCAGGCTCCCCCCACCCCAGGCTCTCCCCATATGTCCCTTGGTGGGGGGAGGTGATTAGAGAGCAAAGTCTGGGCCCCAGAAAGGTTGTCTAGGAAGGGCAGGGGAGTTCCAGGGTCCTCCTGTGTTCCTAAGGCTCCCAGAAAGCATAGCACGTCCCCGAGGCCTGCCCAGGGCTCCTCTGAAGCGTGTACCTACGTGGCCTGCACAGCTACCTTGGCAGTGTGCACCCACAGGCAGATGGAAGCAACAGCTGCTTCCAGCCTCAGGTCCTGGCCACAGCTGTCTGTCATAGCTGGCACTCCTCCCTCTCTCCCCTGTCCCTCAAGGGCTTTTTGATAAAGGCTCAGGACAGTACACCATGTATGGGATACATGCCTCCAGGGACCTCCAAGCCCAGCTGGTGGCTGTGAGGCCCCAGTCCTTGGGGGGGCGGTCCCCAGGCCCACCATGCTCCTCCCCCCAGTGATCTCCCTAAATCCACACTAGGTCCATCAGAGTTGCTTCCAAGTTCCCGATCCCACCTAGAAGGACAACTCAGGAAGCTGCTGGCTTTAGCAGGCTTTACTCCTTGACTTTTTCTGCAGTTATGACAGCTTTCTTTTGGCCCCTGAGGACAAGCAGGTACATGGGACCCCACTCCAATAACTGGGCCTCAGAGCCATGTTTTTTCCCCTTGGCTCTCCTGAACCTACCTCCCCATGGACACTGCTCTGTGGATTGAGAAGCCAGAGAGTCCCTGAGGCTTTGCTGAGGCTCCAGAAGCCAAATGATTCCAGATGCTAGCCCAGCCTGAGCCCCAGCCCTGGCCCTCCCCAGCTGGTCTTCGTTGTTCTGCCACCAAGCAACCAGTATACCTGGAGCCCCTCACCTCCCTCAGGTGGGTACTCCCAAATTCCTACCTCTGCCCTGGGACCACAAGGAGTTTGGCTCCTGCAGCCCTTGTCCCTCCCCTCCTGACTGTGGGACTCTGGGACAGGGGACATTCTCCAGCAGGAGGGACTCAGACCCCAGAAAGATACCAAGGCAGCCTGCTGGGGGCCTTTGTGTCCTTTGTTAGGGACATTCCTTCTAGCCACTGGGTTCTGCCTGGGGTTATGATCAAGGTCTCCTGCATGCAGTTGCCTCAGGCTGGGACAAGCAGATGCCTGGACAGGTTCTTAGATATGACCTTGGGTAGCAATAAATTCCAGAGTACAGCCTTCCTACCCCCATGGCTCCAGGGTGTATGTTCTAGGAGTTGGGCTGGGGTGGGGGGGATAATGAGGAAGCTTATAGAAGATCCCAAAGGACCCAGTGAACACCATCTAGCTCCTCTACCCTCTCCTCCCTATCCCAAACCCCATAGCCCAAGAGCTACCACTAGAGATGGGCTGATGCTCACAAATTGGGCAGGCTCACCAAAGGGTGTCTTGCCCTTGCCTGGAGTTCTCAAGGGGTTGGATTATCTGCCAACCCACTCTTTGTTCTATGGACAAGGCCCAGAGTTGGGTAGGAACCTGTCCCAGGTGACCCAACACCAGAGCAGTGGAGATAACCCCTCTTGCCGGGCTTCTTTCTACCTTGCTTCAGACCTGGTTACACAGATCCCAGTGCAGGGCAGCTGATATGGGGGAACTCTACCTACAATAAGGGTGGGGTGCTGGCAGAGGAAGGAGGGCTGGAGTGGGCCACAGCCTGTGGGAGGGCCAGTGCTCACAGCTGGTAAGCAGGGAACTGGGAACACTACTGACAGAGACTGGGAGAGAGTTCTCTAGACCTAGACAGAGCAGGACCCCCACTGGCCCACTGCCCTGCCACGTGGGTGCCCCAGGGTTTCCCCTTCTCCGCAGCACCTATTCTGCTGTGAGTCTATATACAAAACTGGCTTCTGTGCCCCCTGATCCAGGCAGCCCCCTGCTGAAGCTGGAGTCAGGGGATGGTCAGTCTGTCTGGGAGTAGAAGGGTAGAATTCTCCCCAACTCCCACCCTTCTCCTGCTGGGACTTTATCCAGCAGGCTCACAAGATGGGGCCCCTACCCTGCAAAGAGCAGGAAATAGCCACAGGCCTCAGAAACAAGCCAGGGGGTGGCAAGCCTGGGCATGGCCACTCTGGTGTTGGTGTCTGGTTCCTAGACTGGGTCCCCTCTACGACAGCTGGGCAGCCACGTGCAGAGGTGTAGAAGCTGGCTCTGTCTGCTCAGGGCTGTGGGTGACCTTCGGGGCCTTTGCCTGCAGATGAGAACATCAGAACAGGGCTCTGGTCAATATCCTGCAAAGCGATATAGAGCCTGGGGTCCGGACAGGCCCATAGCTCACCTCCTCATACTTGGTACTCCAGTAGAAATGGGCTTCTCCATCCACGTACAGCAGCAGCAGGTCACAGAAGAAGGTGATCTGGGAGAGGCAGGGAAGACCTGTGTCTTGGCCCTCAGCCTGCCCTTCGGCCGCCTCCCCAGCCCTCACCCCAGAAACAACATCATGCACGGTGGAGGTTGGGGTGCTTGGTGTGCACCTGGCAGGCCTGGGCCCACAGTCGCTGTAGCCAGAGGGAGCCCACATTGGCCAGACTCACCACGCCCAGCCAAGCTGCTCCGGTGCCCAGAGTTATGGTCGTGGGGATGAGCCCGAACTTCCCTGCCTGGGACAGACCTGGACTGAGCCTCTGGGGCTATGACTATCTCCTTCACCCACCCCCCACCTCCCATTGCCCTCACCCAGCACCTCCCACCTGCCCGGTGACGAGGATGTCGAAGCGGATCCCATAGAGCTTGAGCAGACTCCGGGCCTCCCCACCTGAGGCCTTCCACCAGTGGGTGGCTGTCCTGTGGGCAGGAAAGAAGGTCAGATGGTTTGCTCTGCTGCTACTCCTGGGCTGGCCCAGGCCTCCTGGCCCTCCTTTTTACTCATCCATTGACTTTATAAAAGGGCTGTGTCATGGCTGGGAGCATAGGGGAAAGACGAATTGGGACCTACCCACCTCTTGGAAGCTCCTTGCCTGCTGAGGGGACAGAGGGGACCAAAGGGTCCCTACACAGGCACTGGTAGTGGGGGTGAGGGCAGGTAGGGAGTCAAGCCCTGGGCTGTGTGAGTCTAAAGGGTGGAAGGGATGTCAAGGAGCATCATCTCCAGGCCCAGTGGCTGTTGGGTGCAGATCCATGACAATGACCAGGTGACAGGAAGAGGCAGGAGGATTCTGGCAGGATGGAGGAGGTCTGCTGAGGAGACTCAAAGATGTAACAATAAATGCAACACAATGTTCCTGAGTGCATCCGGGATTGGAAAAATAAAGATAAATGACTGTTACTGGCACAGTTGGGGAACTTTAAGTATTAGATTTATTCTGCCAATGTTAAATTTCTTGAGTGTGACAGTGGGACAGCAGTCACGTAGGGAAGGTCCTCATTCTCAGGACAGTGTCAAGAGGAAGAGTGTCAGATATCTGCCACTCACTTTCAAATAGTTCCCTTTGAAATCGATCTAAATATATCTAGCTCACTCTAGAGAGGAAGACAGAAAGCAAATGTGGCAAGGTGGTAAAAAGTAAAACCCACCCCCCCAAAAAAAGCCCCTAGAGGACCCAGATGAAGTGTGGATGGGTATGGGTGTTCACAGTACTAATCTTTGTACTTTTCTATAGGTTTCTGAGAACTTTTAGATAAGACCTAAGGCAAAAGTAAAAAAGAAACCCCCCTATGTGCTGAGGAGGGAGATGCTAGATAGAGGTGGGGTGGTGTGGGAGGGCTGGGGGTGAAGAGTCCCAGGGCACAGAGCGGGGGACTGGATCAGGAGAGAGGCTGGACCAGAGCCCGTGCTGGGGGACCTGGGGCTGAGAACTCCCCTCCTGTCCCTGGGGCCCTCCTTGGACACACAGCAGGGTGCCTGGAGGGGTGGGCCGCTGTGTAGAGGGTCCTGGCTGCCACAGGAGGACAGATAGAGGGGGCACCTAGCCAAGGAGCAGCAGGAGGGCAGTGGGGGCTGCACCTGAAGTTGTAGCTCCTCTCCTGAAGCTGGAAGGAGTAGTGGGGCCGGCAGTCAGAACCCCCAGCATCCAGGTCACAATTCCAGTGGATTCGGACACCCACGGCACCTCCCTGCACATGGCACATCACTGCTTCACCAGCACACAGGCTCCGGGCCCTCTCCCTGAGCCCTCCTGGAGCCCTGCCCGTCATGGACCCACCAGCAATGCCAGGTCCTCAAAGACCCCTCCAGCAGCAGCCACAAGGTCCCCAATGCGGAACACAGGGCAGTAGGGGCTATAGCGTGAGTCGTAGCGGCAGCGCTTGAAGTAAGTGGCATCCCAGGTGACCAAGGCATTGGACCTGGGGAGGGGAATGTGGGGAGGTTCAGGTCAGGTAGGAGAGCAACAGGGTCTGGGGCCAGCAAGACCCACCCACGCTTACTTGGAGAAGTTGAACTTGCTGAAGGTGACTGTGTTCTTGATGAACAGGGTGAAGTTCTCAGCCTGGACCAGTAGGGGCTTCCTGTGGGCGGGGTGGGGGGGATGGGGGGGGTGGAGTTCATGCAAAGCAGGTTCTGCAGTTCTGGGGCCCTGCCCTGGGGAGGCGGGGGGACAACACACTTACACGGGCACAGTGCTGCTCTCCACCGGGCACCAGCCCTGGATCTCACAGGTCCTGTGGGTCCCGTTGAATTCCACACATTGGCCCGTTTTTATGCCTTGAAAACAAAGGACAAACTCCAGGCCCTCAAACTTCCACAGGGTCAGGGGACCGCGGTTGAGGGGTGGGCAGGGACAGGGGGCCGTTGACAGAAAGGAGAGACGCAGAGGCACCACCAGGCCTGACCTCAAGAGCCACCCAGGGTCCCAGCCCAGCCCCTGGAGCCCCCACCCAGGAGGCACTGGAAGACAGGGCCCACGATTACCATGGCTGTGAATCCCCGTCTCCCCTTCAGGACAGTCTTCATCAGCCAAACAATTAGCCAGCGGGACGGAGGGGTGCTGAGATGGGGAAAGCAGAGTTGCCAAGGGCTCGGGGTTTGTCTCCCCTCTATGACCCAGCCTTGCAGGCTGTGGGGACACAGCCTTCCCCACCTTAGCCCCATAGAGATGCCTGCGTTTGGGGGGGCACATAGGAAAGCTGGGGGGATACAAATAAAAAGAGCAACCCCCCCCCCCCCAGCCAGCTAGAGATGCAGGTGCTGTATTCCAAGGCAGAGCAAACCTCCTTCCTTCCTGATGGTTCTCTCCCAGCCAGAGGCCCAGACCCTCTGGTCCAACTCAGATGACAGAACAAGGAATGTGAAGGGACTCCGGGAAGGGCAAGTTCATGCCAGGGTGGAGGCACTGGGTGTGGGGAACAAAGGGAAGGACCCTGGTTGGCAGGGTCTGGGTAGGGAAGTAGGTAGGACCACACACACTTGCTGAAGGACCACAGACTAGTCCCTTCCCTGCTTGTTCTTCCATAAAGCAGGAGCATTAGTGCTGCACACTCACCGTATTCTAGGGATCAGTCAGAAGGGGGATGTAGTAAGCTTTCTGGGGGCCCTAGAGCCCTGGAGAGGAAGGCACAACACCACAATTCCACACAGGCCAACAATAAACACCACTGCTGGGGTCACTGAGCTCAGGTAGCCGGAGGAACATGGTGCCAGCAAGAAGGGCTCAGGGACTCCAAGCCAAATGAGATAGTGGGACCATGGGGAGTTGGGACTATGATAAGTGGGCAGAGGACAGAGTAGTACCCCCTGTGTCCTGAGTCCACCCCTCTTCTCCACTCTGGATGGACCACCTGCTCCTCCAGTTAGACCCCATGATGACCGCCCACAGGGCCTGGGCTCTGCCTCATCTGCCTCCCTTCATTCAGCAAAGAACATCTCTGCCTCTGCCATGCTGCTATGATCAAGTTCAGCTCCTCAGCAGAGTTCACAGGGCCCCTGAGATCTCGGGCTACCCCCTTACCCCCTTAATCCAGATCTAAGTTCCAACCCCACTCTGCAGCAGGGGACCCCAGAGGTGCCTCCTCTCATATAGCTCTCTCTGCTCAGACATGCTCAAGAGCCCACTTGAGTCTCCAGTACTGTGGGAAACACTTCCTGAGGCCCTGGGCTGGCAGACACGCCTCCCTGGGTCTCCAGCCACAGCCTCTGCCCACATCACAGGAACTGCCTCCTTGGCTGGGCTCCCTGTGTAGGAACTGCTTGAGGTACAAGGGGTAGAGTTTTGCATCCCCAGCATCGGGCCTGCCCTCCCCCCCCACCATGGCCACACACAACCTCCCTGAGGCTCAGCAGGTGTCTGCTAGAGGCTCTACTCTCCAAGGAGAACAGTGCATGTGGGAGAGACCTGATGACCAGGACCCACAAGAGGAGCTGGCAGGAATGCTGGACCATCTCAGGAAGCCATGTTGTCAGATCTGATTAATTTCTTTCTTCCCATCCCTGTAAGTTTCATGGGAAGCTGCAAAGCCAGGACATGAGGCAAAGAGGAATCACACGGATTCCAGAGGACACAGAACGGTGGCTTCAGCAAAATTTCAGGACAGCCTACACACTGCACATTAATTAGATGTCTTCTGAACATTTAGAAAGGAAGGATATCATGGGCATTTGCACATCCTTTGTGCACACACTTTACCTCCTTTGTGGACAGGGCCCACCTAGGATGTGTGATGCCCCCAGCATCTGTGGCGCCACCAACAACCAGGACACAGGGGACAGGTGACCCCACAGTCACTCTCCAGTCCCATAAGCAATTAAATGTTAATCCTGATTTTTAAAAGGAGTCACCATGGAGTTAGGCTTCCAGGGCTATGTCCTGGGTGCCAACCCCTTGAACAAAATCCATAGCTAGAAACCAGACACTTAAAAAATGGGTAAGAAGGTAAATTTTATGTTCCATGCATTTTTCCCAATAAAAATTTTTTTGGAAAAAACCCACTGCTGGAGAGAAGAGCAAGTGTGCTCTGTGACAGCCACTAGAACTGTGGGACATCCTTAGGCAAGGAGAGAAGGTGAGATTTCAGGTGGAAAGCCTGTGATTCCGCATGAGAAAAAGACAAGAATAGGGGGTGAGAGACTCTGGTGTGACCAAAATCATGGTGAAAAATACCCAGAGGTTATAAGTGACCCTGACCTCAGCATCACCAGGGGTGTGCTGTGTTTGCCCACAGAAATGGAAGCTGACTTGGGACACATTAATAGAGACTGTGCATGGAAAAGAGGAGGTAATCAGGTGCCAGGGGGGCTCAGTTGATCAAGCAGCAGACTCTTGATTTTGGCTCAATTCATGATCTCAGGGTCCTAGAACTGAGCCCCAAGTGGGAATCCTTGCTCAGCCTGGGGTCTGCTTCAGGATTCTTTTCTCTCCCTCTGCATCAGTGTGCCCCACCCCCAACTCACACATGTCCATGCTCTCTCTCTCAAAATAAATAAATAAATCTTACCCACCCCACCAAAAAAAAAAAAAAAAAAAAAGGAAAGAGAAGGTGATCTTTTAAGTCTGCTCTTGCTATTAGAGCTCACCTGAGCCTTGTACCCAGTTCTGGGTGTTATACTGACAAGCTGGTGGGTGCCCAGTGGTGGGACCAGGATGGGAAGGGCCTGGACATCTCACAGAATGCTATGGTGGAAGGCTCCAGAAGACAGCTCAGTGGGTCCAGAGGCTGGACAGCCTTGAGCATGTGATCTACCTTGCTGAGACCCTGTCTTCTCATCTTAAATGGCACTGCAGTGATTCCTACCAGGCAGGGTATTTGTGAAGATTAAGTGGAATGATTCAGAAAAAGGTGTTAGCTCAGTGCCTGAGAGATGGTAGCACGTACTGAACCCTCAGTTATGTGGGAAGGAGAAGGAGGGACATGGCTGGTGACCCAGGGCTGGCAGAGGAACTAGGGACCTGCTGGGAAGCTCCTGGGCAGCCTTACCTCTGGGCATCTGTCCTGAACTTGTTCTGGTGTCACAAGAAAATTGGTCACCAAGAAGAACACGTTCTCTCCCTAGAAAGCAAGTGTCAGGGTTGGTCCTTGCTTCTCTCCCCCAAAAGGAGAGGCCGGAACTTGCACCTCAGCTTGGGGGGAAAAGGGTGGTCCTGGCCCGAACATGTCATCAACTCTGCCCCAGGAAAGTGTCTCCAGGGAGGCCAGTTGAAGCAGTGTTAAGAGGCTGGGGGGAGGGTGGGTTCTGGCCATTTCGAGAAGCCCACCGCTGGCACTTTGAGACGAGTGTATTTTTCATGTTCATACTCATTCTCTCACCCAGAATTGTCCAAGCTCTTCCTGCTTCTAGGCACTGAAGATCCAGAGCTGAGCTGGACAGGGGACCGGCCCACGCTAGAGGGTAGGTCGACCCCTTCAATTGCCCACATGGTCAGGGACCGGGGAGCAGGTGATGAGCTCCACCTGGGTAAAGGGTGGCTAATGACAGTCAGGTGGCTGACACCCAAGTGCTGCGTGTGTGAGCTCTGCAAGTTTGGGGCAATGCACACCCAGGAAGGAAAGCAGGTAGTGGGTATGACAGTGGTCAAGATCTGGACTTAGTGGCCACCACCATGGAAAGGGAGTCTCCCCAGAGTGGAAACAAGGGCTGGCAGGCTCTGAGTGATATCGTAGGAAAGCTCAGGCTGGCTGCTGGGTGGCGTGCACTGGGGGACCTACTAGAAGATCATGGCCTCATCCAGATATGACCCAGGCAGCAGTGAACACCGCTAGGAGACAGAATGCACAGAAAGGAAGCACAGGTCCAGCTGTGGGCCTCACTGGATGAAAAGAGGCCACACCAGGAAAGGGAGATGATTTCTCTTTGGACGTGGTGGGTGTTCACCCAGGAGGCAGCTGCACTCGGGGGAGGTGGTCACTGGGGCTACAATTTCGGCATTGGCAGGATAAAGGTAGAAACTGAGGCTATGGACAATCTGGGTCGGAGAAGGAGCTGGAAATGTTGCGTGGAAGGGACAGAGGACAACAGTGCCCCAGGTCGGGGAGGGGAGCATTCAGGAAGCTCCAGACCCCAAGCCCCTGCCCACTAGGGGCTTCTCCTGCCCCACCTTCAAGCTCCAGCCTTGAGTTCCTAAATATTCCACTCTTCCAGGGGCAGCCTTTGTAAAGGCAAGTTACTGTGGCCTGGCTTCCTGGTCTATTTCCTTGTCCACCCGGAAACCTCTTACACATCCAGGAAAGCCTCACCCAGGTACCACTCCTCTGTAAGGCCCTTCCCAGCCTGGCCCTATGAGGTGCCAGCGCCCCACTCAGGCATGCACACACTCACCGCAAGGGTGGTGTCAGAAGTGTCACCGCCTGAGAGCAGGACCAAGGCACCTACCTGTGATGGCTTCACAAAGTCCGCAGCGTCCCAGAGCCGGTTACCCAGCTCCTTGATCTGGGTCACCGAAACCCCTTTGAGTTTGGTGATGACAGAAATCTGCGGGTCCAGATCTTGCTCCTGGTATCCTTTTTTGGCGAGGAGAGCCCACCTTAGGAAGAAGCGACAGGCAGTGTGGTCTTTCCCTGGTACACGGTGAGCAGTGGCCACAGGGGCCCCACCCTCTCAGCCTCTTTCTTCACATTCCCTTGGGGCTTCCAGTCCAGCATTTAGGGCCCCTGCCTCCCCTCCAGTCTCATTTCCCACCCAAACACCCTGCACAGGCAAGAAGCTCCAACCATTATTGGAGAGCCAGTGCTTTTCATAGGTGTCCCCTATTAGGCCCTCATGGGCTTAGAGAGGCCCACTCCCCCCTCCTTCACCAACCAACTCCCTCCCCCTGTCCTGGCTAGGCCCAACTCCTCCTTAAAGACTTCCTGACTCAGCTAAAATTGGTGTCCCTATAGGCACCTTAGTGTTCCAACTCTCCCAAGCATCAGGGACTATCTCCTGCCCCACCAGGGGCCTCCTGGGTATAGATGGAGACCCATCTTGCTTTGGGCCCAGAGATCAATATGGGCCTGGAAACAAGGCCCAGGAAAGGAAGCAGGTGTGCACACAGGAAGACACAAGCACACAGCTTGCCCTTGTATCCACTGGTCTCTAGACAGAAAAAGATCCTCCCTTCTGCCCACTTCCTCCCCTGTCCTAACCTGCTCCCCTCTGCAACCACCAGCTCAGCCCCAAAAGAGTCAAATGGTCAACCCTCAGCCCAGCAGGCCCAGTCATTATCCCCCCAGCCAAGCGTCGCCCAGGAGTCTTTCTCTTACCCCACCACGTAGGCCATGACCCCAAGCTGCAGCAGCCTCTGCAGGGCGCCCACCCGCCAATTCCTGGTTATCACATACTTCTCCGTTTTGTAATCCAGAAGCCCCCAGCCCGCCATGGCCCCTGGGGAGCCCATGCTTCCAGCTCCTGCCGGCTGCTGGAGCACATGAGTCAGCACAACAGCTGCAGCCACTGCTGAAGGAGGTACAGCAGCAGCCTAGCTGGACCAGGCCAGCAAGCTATTAAAGGGACACTTCCACTGGGGACAAGATCCAGCCTTCACCCCCCAAGCCCTGGGTTCAGTCCCAAGTCCTAGCTGCCTAGGACCTCCCATCCTCTCCCTTTGAGGAGGCCCAGGGCCCCACAGAAAGGAGAAGCCCCGCCCAGCAACCCTACCCTCTGGCCTCACTTCGTTGGGGGAGGGGAGGAGGAGGAGATGACAAGTGTCATGTGTACTGTGAGAGGGCAGCACGGGGGCTGCAGGAACCCAGAAGACGACTCAAGGAAAGCTTCAGGAAGAAGTGACCTCTGAGCTGACACTTGGAGATTCTGAAGTTCAACAAGCAAAGTTGGAGAGGAATGCCCTGGTGGAGAAAGCAGCATAGGTGACGCTAGAGCAGGAGAGAGTGAGAGTGAGAGTGTGACTCTGGCTCCAGAGAGGAGGGTGACCGGGCTTTGCAAGGTTCCCCAGGCCCTCTTGTGCAGCGCGCCCGCGGACTGTAGGGACAAAAAGCAGAGGCTTTGGGGTCAGCCATGTTCCTCAGTTCGTGGAAGGTGTGAGGGCGACGCTGGAACTCTGGCGCACGCTCTCCTCTGCCCAGCCTGAGTAGGCTAAAGGTCGGCCCACTCCAGCGGCGGTTTCTGTAGCAACCAACAACACCGGGTTGCCCGGGCGACGGCTCCCGGGGAGGCGCGTCTCTATTGGCTGCAGCGGGCGCCTGTTCGCTGTGCGCCACATTCGATTGGTCAACTCAGTCGGAGGGTCCGCCCATATTCCCGGGCTGAGTTCTAGGTGCTGTACCACACAGTTCCGGCCTCAGAGCCAGGGACTGAGAGATGGGCGTAACCATGAGGGCTCCGCGCGAGAGGTCGGGGGAGAAGGAAGAAGGGGAGAAGGAAGAGCAGGAGGAAGAGGTGGCAGCGGCCGCTGGGCGTCTTGCTGGGGATCCAGAGACCGAGGAGGGTTCGGACGTTGATTCAGACTCTGACCAGGAGATGGAAGGTGCTCTCGGGCAGGGATGAGCGCAGGCCTATCTCCTCACCTAGGGAGCTTCTATAGCAGGGGTGGAGGGGGCAGGCTGGGGCCCAGTGGGGAAGAGATTCCTGTTCAGCAGGGAGCGCACCCCTCTGTGAGACACCTGTGGGACAGCCGGCAGCACCTCCAGCCAGCCCCATGCCCTCCCCACAATGCTCCTGGAGGTATCAGGAGTTCCACCTTTAGAAAACGCCTCCAAAGTGAGTGATGTTAAACCGCCAAACAGTGCAAGAAGGGGTGTCCCACCCCGAAATAGGATCAGGGCGAGTTTTCCCAACCCACAGGAACAACTAAGCTAATAAATGTATAGAACTTAGAATTGTTTCGATTTCTTCCCCCATAAAATATTCACAAAACATATGTGTTTTGCAATCCAGTGGAAAAGACAGCATGCACTTTGTCGTCCAACAGGAAAGGTTCTAATCCTGGCTCTACCAGGATTAACTACTAGCTGTGTGACTTTAGGGAAAGGACTTGCTTTGTCTGACTTTCAGTGTCCCTATTAGCACAGGAGGAAATACTTCTAGAGGGGAACACAGGCTGCATGGTGACACAGGGCAGGGAGTAGGCAACTGTGTCTGGGGAGGGATCCATTCTGGGGAGGGACCCACATTCATCATCTCCCTGTTTCCTATCAGGCATCCGTGGGCCTGGAGAACTGATCAAGAACACCCTCTACCTGAGATCTTGCCAGGCCCATAGTGTTGTGCCGGCCTCCTGCTTCCTGCGCCAAGGGAGCACCCCAGAGCTGAACCTGCGGCACCGTGGCCTGGGGCCCCAGGTAACCCTGGAGAGACCGTGGAGCCAGGCTTGAAGTGACAGGACCTGTGAGACAGCAGTAATGGGAGTGGCCCCTTCCTGAGCCCATACCACACACTCCCCAGCCTTTCTGTTTGTCAGACATGTACCATCCCTGCATCTGGGTGACAGGTGGTATCAGGGCTATGACAGAATTTAGTGTAATGGTTGGGGGGGTCTGCAGGGAGGCCCCTAACCTGCTGAGGGGGGCAGCTGGGGAAGGTTCCAGGAGGTGAGATCTGGGTGAAGCCTAGAAGGATAAGAAGGTGTCCCCTGGGCATGTGGAAAGGAGAGGGCCATCCAGTTGGAGAGCACTGGGTGGATTGAGCCCTGGAAATGAGCCAGGGTAGTGGCCAGCTGTGTCTGGGGCCTTCACCCCTGGGTAGGACCAGGTCCCTCAGGCTCCTTTTTATCCCAGGGTGCCCGGGCTCTGGTTTCAGCATTGACCTCCAATCCCTATGTCAAGCGGCTGGACCTTCGAGACAATGGGCTCTGTGGGGCCGGCGTGGAGGCCCTGGCAAGTGCCCTGAGAAAAACCAGCATTATCTCTGGTAGGTGCTGAGCCTGGGGCAGGTGGGCAGATTTGAGTCCTCCCTTTCCTGGGGATGTGGGCTCCCCCATAGCCAGGCCTTCTCACCCATGACCTGGTGCTGCTGGGGCAAGGGTGGGTTGGGGTGGTGTTAGACTCTCTGTAGTGCCCCCAGTGCTGGATACTATTCCCCTCCTGACCCGGCCTGCCCCCCACCCCCCTCCTCTTCTGGCGAGCAACCCCCTGCTATGGTGGCCTCCTATTGTCTAAACGCTGGGTGAGAGGGTCCTCTAACAGAGAAGCAGGCGATGGGCAATGTGAGAGAGTGGAGGGCTGGGTGGAAAGAAGAGGGGCTGGATGAAAATGCCACCTCTACCACTGATGAGCTAGGGGGGCCCAGGCAACCTGCTCTACCTCGCTTAGCCTTAGTTTTCAATCTGTGAAATGGCCCCAACAATAGCACTTAGCCCTTGGGGTTGTGCTGACTATGAAATGAAACTGCATATGAAGGGCTCAGCAAGGAGCCCGGCTCATGTACGTGCTCCGTGCACTGGTCACCTGGGCTGTCATTGCCAGTTTGCAGAAATGCATTGGTGAAGACTTCTGTGGATGTGGTACACTGCTGTCAGGCAGGAATCATCCATGGGTAGTCACCTTGCCATCACGGGTATCCTACACAGACCATGAGGTAGGCGGTTTGAACCCTGAGGCAAAGAAGCTTGTGGATACATGGGGGGTTGTGGGCATCAGAGAAGCTGCCTGGGGCTTGAGGGGATGGATCTAGCTGATGTGAGGCCAAGTCACTGTGCAACCCCAGGATCATCCGGCTGTCTCACCTCCTCCGCTGCCTCAGGCCTGGAGGTTTGGGGGATAGAGGAGGAAGAGAACGGTGCCTGGCTTTGGATCCCACTGATGGAAGACTGCTGCCAACCCCTAGATGTGGACCTGTCGGAGAACCAGATGGGAGTGGTGGGAGCCCAGGCAATCTGTGCTGCCCTCACAGTGAACCCGACCATGCAGAAGGTACAACTGGCAGGGAACGGCTTGGAGGAGCACGCAGCCCAGTACCTTGCTGAACTCCTGCTGGCTCACACAGGCCTGAAATCCCTGGACCTGAGCTATAACCAGCTGAATGACCGTGCAGGTAACATCCAGCCAGAGCCACCATGGGACACTCGAGCCCATCTTCCTGGGACAGGGGCGAGTGGAGGTTGGCAGGGCCTCTCTGAACATTCATGCTCTGGCTCCTGTTTCCCATGTCCCACTTTGGCCTGCCCCTGTCCGACTCCTTCCACACAGAACTCTTCATCCATCCCACAGATTGCCATGGACAACACACCGTTGCTTGTGCTGGGTGCTGATTTAGCCCCTAGTGACCTGGTTGTGAACAAGACAGAGTCCCTGGCCTCAAGGAACGCCTATTAATGAGATAATTCTCCATAATTATTGGTGCAACAAAATAAACAGTGCATGAATGAATGCCCTAATGAATTGAGATGAATGGGGATGAATGGGGACCCCTTGCCTTAGGTGGCTGGGGAGGGCCCTGTGAGATGACATTTCAGCTGAAATGTGCAGGGTGGGAAAAAATCAGCCATGGCAAGACCAGGGAGAGAGCATTTCAAGCAGAGGAAGAGTGAACATGAAGGCTTATTTCCCAGACTGATAGGTATCCATGTGGCTGGGCTAGTGAGCCAGGAGAGAGGGGCTGTACTATGAGGTGAAGAGGCTGATGGGCTCTGGGTGAAGAGGTGGAGGGCTGCAGGCCTACAAATCTTGGCAAAAGGCATGAAGATCTTATTGCAAGTGCTGTGGAAGACATTGATTAGATTCTTTGATCTCACCACTTTCATGCCCCAGGGCCTTTGCAGAGGTTATCTGCTTTGCCAGGAGCATGTACTTCTACCTGTCTGTCTTCAACTACTCCAATCAATTATAGGAATCAGTTGGGACCCGAGGTTAGGAACACGGATTCCTCCTGGGCCCTGAACCTGCTGAACCAGAATCTTGGCGGGGCAAAACCCATGCATCTACATTTTAATAGGTGCCTTAGGAGATTTGTCTGATCAAGACAGTTTGGGAATCACTGTTCTGTCTCAAGCAGCTTAGAGTAGAGGTGGTACCAACCTTGGCCTTTGAGGAATGGCCTTAGAATTTAACTGCCAGATAGCCTGTTTACCTTCTAAGAAAATTACTATGAGAAGTCTGTGAAATTAAAAAAAGAAGTTGAGGGGACCTGGATGGCTCAGTCAGTTAAGCACCTGGCTTCAGCTCAGGTCATGATCCCAGGGTCCTGGGATTGAGCCCCTTGTTGGACTCTCTGCTTAGTGGGAGTCTGCTTCTCCCTCTTCCTCGCTAATTCTCCCTCTCTCTCTCAAATAAATAAAGAAAATCATTTCAGACTTCCAACAAACTAAGTATAGGTGTCCCCCTGGGCCTTCACAGTGAAAAGGCAAGCACCAGAGAGGCAGCCAGGATAGACAAGGCGGGAAGCTAGGCCCTGTGAAGGCTACACAAATATGTGGTAGGGCGGTCTTCAGCTCAGAAAAGACAAACTCAGCAGGACCATTTTGTTTCCTCGAGTGGGGATCTGTGGGTGGGGCTGACTCCCTTGAAGGGTGAAGAGCTTGAGTCTCAATCTCCCCATCTGACCCAAGGCAAAGGTAGCACCTACCTCATGGTTGGCTGCAGAGGTCATGAAGTCCAAGCATTAGAATTTCAAGAGGCCAATTCATGTATGTAGAGGGAACTTTTCACCCTCTAGTTATTCAGCAAAGAAGGGGATTACCTACAAAGTGGGAACCACCTCCCTCTCCTCCCAGTGCTAGAAGTATCTGAGAAAGGGGGAAAGTACATACCGGTACCTGAGAGTCTGTGGGTGTCAGACCCAGTGCTGGGTTGGGAATCCAGAGTCCTGTTCTCAGGGAGGCTGCCCAGAAAGTCAAAGCTGGCTGCCTTGCAGGGAGCTCTCCAAGGTGCTAAACATCTTGAGGCAGTGGGTTCTGGCCAAGCAGGCTATCTTTTCTTCCTTTCTTCCTTCCTCCCTCCCTCCCTCCATTTCTTCCTGCCTTCCTTCCTTTTCTTCCTTCCTTTCCTTCCTTGCTTTCTTTCCTTTCTTTCCTTCCCCTAAGAATTTATTTTTAAGTGATTTCTGCACCCAAGTTCATGCTTGAACTCACAACCCCGAGATCAAGAGTTACATGCTCTACTGACTGACCCAGGCAGGCACCCCTGAGCAAGGTAGTTCTGCTCAGTTAGAGCATATTTTTTTCTTCTGTGTCTTTCTTCAAACCAGCCTTATTAAACCACATGAGGAACTGAGACCATGAAGAGGGGTCCAGTTCATATTCTTTTTTTAAAAATATTTTATTTATTTATTTGACAGAGAGAGAGAGATCATGAGTAGGCAGAGAGGCAGGCAGAGAGGGAGGGGGGAGCAGGCTCCCTGCTGAGCAGAGATCCTGATGCGGGGCTTGATCCCAGGACCCTGGGATCATGACCTGAGCCAAAAGCAGAGGCTTAACCCACTGAGCCACCCAGGTGCCCCTCTTTTTTTTTTTTTAAGATTTTATTTATTTATTTGACAGACAAAGATCACAAGTAGGCAGAGAGGCAGGCAGAGAGAGAGAGAGAGAGAGAGAGGAGGAAGCAGGCTCCCCGCTGAGCAGAGAGCCCGATGCAGGGCTTGATCCCAGGACCCTGGGGTCATACCTGAGCTGAAGGCAGAGGCTTTAACCCACTGATCCACCCAGGTGTCCCCCAGTTCATATTCCTGAGATACTTCTGGGCTGTTGAGAGAGACTGACCAGGCAAAGAGAGGTCATTAGACCAAGGCCTGGAAGAATGGAAGCACATTAGACATGGGGCCCAAGGCAGCACAACCCAGCTGGGCAGGCAAGGCTTCCTGATGCCGTGAGCCCCCATTATAAGGATGAGGAGCTGTTATCCAGGTGAAGAAGGGGGTCAGGAGTTCTACCTAGGGGGACAGCCCAGAGTCATATTCGTGCTGGTGCTTTTGAGCACTGGGAGCAGGTCAGACTGGCTGAATGCTGACAGAGTAGAGAACATGGTTGGTGGTGGGACTTCTGTCCATTTTTATATGCTAAAAATCTCTCAAGGTCTCTTACCCTGCACTGCTCCCTCCTTTGCTCTCTCACAAGTGCCTTCTCTCCACACAGCTGCACCAGCCTCCTCACCTCTCTGCCCCTGCCCACCTCAGTCCATACCCTACACCTGCCACTAAGGATCCCAGCTTTGCCACTTCTTAAAGCCTCACCACTAACTGGTTGGTGCCCCAAAGACTGGGCCCAGCATTGAAGCCTCTCAGCATCTCTCTAGTGCCCATCACTCTTACCTCATTTCAGTGGCTTCCCCCCGACCTGCTAGGCCTATGGGCATTTCCACAAGTGCTCTGTGCTCCCTCATGCCTCCACACATTTGCAGTTTCCTGTGTGTGTTCTCTGCTGTTGTGTGCCTACACAGGTGGTGAGACCCTCAATCTCCCACATCGGGCTCTCTGCTTAGCAGGGAGCCTGCTTCCCCACTGCACACCCCATTCCCCCTGCCTCTCTGCCTACTTGTGATCTCTGTCTGTCAAATAAATAAATAAAATCTTTAAAAAAAAAGAATCAACTGTATCCCCCCTATTAAATGTGAATTCCTTGAGGACAGGGCAGGACCATATTGGGTTCAACTTGGTGACCCTGCCACCTAGCAGAGACCCTAGCACACCACTGTCATTAGTATCACTTTTTGAAGGAATGAACAGAATGAGTAAGGTCTGTCTTGGTGTTTCTGAAGGGGAGATACTTGGACCAGCCCTGGCAGAAAATACAGGACTCACTGAGCTTAATATAAGCTGGAATCACCTTCGAGGACCAGGAGCTGTAGCCTTTGCTAGGGGACTGGAGGTATGAACAGCCCTACAACCTGTCTACCCTTCTGGCCTGTCCTGTGGGGACAGGTCTCCCAGGTACCAGCTCCCTGTCTTTACAGCTCTTCAGAAATGTGCCTTGGCTCTTTTAAGAAGAGCTTGCAAAATATTTTGCTTGGTGATTTCAATTTTCTCAGCCCCATTTCATGACTCCAAAACACCATGCTCATTCTCACGATGCTTCCTGAAGGGTCTACGATTGAATGTTGCATACCTTCTCCAAATATTATAGATAATTTAGGCATATGGCTGGTGGGGGATGTTGTGCGGTCTGGTGCTCACTGAGGGCATATGCAGATGCTTCTCTCAGGGGACACCCTGCACCTTTGGGTCCCGCACACACTCTGAAACATACCATTTGCTTCCTTGGATCTTCTGGTTCATAGATCTCGGGAATGGGTGGCTCCTAGCCCCTGCCAGGATGTCCCTGGTGCCGGCTCCCTTTGTGGGGTTCTCCTCAGGAAATGGCAGCAGCTACCTTGCTTGGCCCACTCCCTTGGGGCTGACCTGGGGATCCTGCTCCACAAGTGGTAGGTCAGGCTTTGTCTTCCCAGTATAGCCACAAGCTCCTGCCTTTCTCCCCATCACAGTCTCCCAACAATCCTTCCCTGGAGCCCCTTTGGGATCCCGCTCTGTGCCTCAGAGAATCTGACCTTGGGTCCCCAAGTGGGCGTGAGCCAGATCATCAAGTCTGTCTCTGAGGGTCATCCACACCCACCCTTGGTGCTATGCTCCCAGTCATTCAGGTCTCCTGGTCACCATCATTCCAGCCACAAGATTCTTACCTGGAACCTCTGACCTTCTGCTCTCAGTCCATGTTTCCTCAGGCCTCCTGGGCTGTGAGGCTGTGGTCCCTGGCCACCTTCATGGTGGGGTGGGGGTGGTCTCCTGGCTTCACTCTTGCATTCCAGGCAAACATCTTCCTCAGAGTCCTGGACATCTCATACAATGGCTTTGGAGATCCTGGAGCATCTGCAGTGGGTGAGGCACTTAAGACCAACAACGTGTTGGAGGAACTCAGCATGAGGTGAGGTGTATAAAGTGGCCCCTGGCGCCTGGGTGGCTCAGTCAAATAAGCCACTACCTTTGGCTCAGGTCATGATCTCAGGGGTCCTGGGATGGAGTCCCGCATCGGGTTCCTTGCTTGGTAGGGAGTCTGCCACTCTGCCTGCTTGTGCGTGCTCTCTCTGACAAATAAATAAATAAATACAATCTTAAAAAAAAAAACTAAATAAAGTGGTCCCTGTGTCACAGCCTCCATGTCCAAAGTCACCTGAGGGCTCAGGGACTCCAAGATCTTCCTGCTGTTTACTACCTTAATCTGCAAACATACCACAGTCTAACCGTGATGGGGCTTGAGCCACAATCAAGAGCACCCAGCTCTGTCCCCCTCACTCAAGTTCAGCATTGTACTTTGGGTCTCATAATTCCTGCTGCATGGGCGGGGGCTGAGAATTGAAAGCATATATGTAAAACAGCTTCAGTAGAGGGGTGCCAAGGTGGCTCAGTTGGTTAAGCATCTGATTCTTGATCTCAGCTCTCAGCCCAGGTCTCGATCTCAGGGTGGTACGTTCAAGCCACGCATTGGGCTCTGCGCTGGGCATGGGAACCTACTTCAAAACAAATAAACAAACAAACAAAACATCTTCAGCAGAGACTGGTGTGGGGAAGTACTCATGTTCTGCTCAGCAGATGACTGTTGTGGGCCTGCCCTGTGTGATTTGCTGCTGCAGGCTCAAGCGGCATCCCAGCCCTCGCAAGTAACCAGAGCAGAGGCAGCAAACCACAGGGAGAGAGAGGCAGAAGCCCAGCAGGTCCTGGACTGTGTGGCTGAGCACGTCCCCCAGGGGCACTACTGGAGTGAGCAGGGTCTGCCTGCCCCAATTCTGTCCTTCCCATGGAAGGAGCTAAGGCCAGAAGAGGCTATGAGACATGCTGGAATTCGAAGCCAGAGCTGGGGCCTGAGAGGTCAGAGGAGAGGACTGGCTCAGAGCTAAAGTGGCCAAGAGAGATGCTGGGGCCAGAGCTTAGGTCCATCTGGAGAAGCAGGAGGAGAGGACGTGAGGAGGGAGCTGGGTGGTTTCCAGCACACATGCTGTTAAGCTGATAGGAATGGGGTGCTGATGGCGGGGGTGTTGGAGGGACATGTGGGAGGACCTGCTAAGCTCTGAGGGCCTGGGGGGCAGCAGCTGGCCTCCGCTAGGGAGGGAGGAAGGGGTGCTCTAGGTGTGTTTGCTGAGTGATCTTCCTGAACACTGGGAGCCTCCAATGAAGCAGGGTCACTATCCAGCCTTTGCATTCTTTTTTTTTTTTTAATTTTATGATTTTTTTTTTAGCTTTATTTAAACATATAATGTAACCCCACCACCCTCTCCCAACCCCTCTTCCCCCCACCCCCCTCAGTTTGTTTTATGACATTAAGAGTCTCTTTTGGTTTGTCTCCCTCCCGATCCCATCTTGTTTCATTTTTACTTTTCCTACCACCTTAACTCCCACCCCCGTTGCATCTCCACTTCCTCATATCAGGGAGATCATGTGATAGTTGTCTTTCTCCAGGTGACTTATTTCGCTAAGCATAATACGCTCCAGTTCCATCCATGTAGTCACAAATGGTAAGATTTCATTTCTTTTGATGGCTGCATAGTATTCCATTGTATATATATACCACATCTTCTTTATCCATTCATCTGTTGATGGACATCTAGGTTCTTTCCATAACTTGGCTATTGTGGACATTGCTGCTATAAACATTCGGGTACACGTGCCCCTTTGGATCACTACGTTTGTATCTTTAGGGTAAATACCCAGTAGTGCAATTGCTGGGTCATAAGGTAGCTCTATTTTCAGTTTTTTGAGGAACCTCCATGCTGTTTTCCAGAGTGGTTGCACCAGCTTGCATTCCCACCAACAGTGTAGGAGAGTTCCCCTTTTTCCACATCCTCGCCAGCATCTGTCATTTCCTGACTTGTTCATTTTAGCCATGCTGACTGGTGTGAGGTGGTATCTCATTGTGGTTTTGATTTGTATTTCCCTGATGCCCAGTGATGTGGAGCACTTTTTCATGTGTCTGTTGGCCATCTGGATGTCTTCTTTGCAGAAATGTCTGTTCATATCCTCTGCCCATTTCTTGATTGGATTATTTGTTCTTTGGGTGTTGAGTTTGTTAAGCTCTTTGTAGATTTTGGATACTAGTCCTTTATCTGATATGTCGTTTGCAAATATCTTTTCCCACTCTGTCAGTTGTCTTTTGGTTTTGTTGACCGTTTCCTTTGCTGTGCAAAAGCTTTTGATCTTGATGAAGTCCCAATAGTTCATTTTTGCCCTTGCTTCCCTTGCCTTTGGCATTGTTCCTAGGAAGAAGTTGCTGCGGCTGAGGTCAAAGAGGTTGCTGCCTGTGTTCTCCTCAAGGA